>JAWPHD010015796.1:0-53301 GCA_037043455.1 Cyrtodaria siliqua
AAACAATTTGACAAAGTTTCATCAAGATTGGGTAACAAATATGACCTCTAGAGTGTACACAAGTTTTTGACCTAGTGACCTAGTTTTTGACCCCACATGACCCATTTTTGAACTTGACCGAGATTTCATTGAGACAAACATTCTGACAAAGTTTCATCAAGATCGGGTCAAAAATATGGCCTCTAGAGTGTACACACGGTTTTTCCAAAGTTTGACCTAGTTTTTAACACCATGTGACCCATTTTTGAACTTGAACAAGATATAATTAAGACAAACATTTTGACAAAGTTTCATCAAGATTGGGTCAGAAATACGGCTTCTAGAGTGTACACAAGTTTTTTTAAGTATTTGACCTAGTGACCTAGTTTTTAATCCCATGTGACCCATTTTCAAACTTGACCAAGATATAATTAAGACAAACATTCTGACAAAGTTGCATCAAGCTCGGGTCAAAAATATGGCCTCTAGAGTGTACACAAGGTTTTTCCAATATTTGACCTAGTGACCTAGTTTTTGACCCCACATGACCCATTTTCGAACTTGACCGAGATTTCATTGAGACAAACATTCTGACAAAGTTTCATGATGATTGCATCAGAAATGTGGCCTCTAGAGTGTACACAAGCAAAAGTTAACGGACGGACGACGGACTGACGACGGACGGACGGACGACGGACGACGGAAGACGGACAACACACCATCCCATAAGCTCTGCTGGCCCTTGGCCAGTAGAGCTAAAAAATTAAAAAAATATATAAAAATAATAAAAGAATTTTTTTTAAAAAAAAAATCTGGTAAAGTTTGGTAAAGATCAGATGAAAAATGAAGGCCATATCGCCTAAGGCAAAATATAGCATATTTAACGAAATCAAGGGCCATAACTCCGCTGTTACTGGTCCGATTGGCTGGTTTTCGAACTTGTCCGAGCTTTCATTGACATTAACAATCTGTTAAAGTTTGGTAAAGATCAGATGAAAAATGAAGGCCCTATCGTCTTAACGAGGCAAAATATAGCATTTTTAACTAAATCATGGGCTATGACTCCGCTATTACTGGTCCGATCTGGTTGGTTTTCGAACTTATCCAAGCTTTTATTGACACTAACAATCTGGTAAAGTTTGGTAAAGATCAGATGAAAAATGGAGGCCCTATCGTCTTAACGAGCTAAAATATAGCATTTTAAACTAAATCAAGGGCCATAACTCCACTGTTACTGGTCCGATCTGGCTGCTTTTCGAACATGTCCGAGCTATCATTGACATAAACAATCCGGTAAAGTTTGGTAAAGATCAGATGAAAATGAAGGCCCTATCGTCTTAACAAGACAAAAGTTATAGACGGACGGACGACGGACAACTCGGCATCCCATAAGCTCTGCTGGCCTTCGGCCAGTAGAGCTAAAAAGGATTAAAATGAGAAAGCAGTAATAAATGCTATATTGGCAAAAAGTAACTGCTAATGAGAGCACAAAACGCCTTATATAGGTCAGTAAGCAATAATATCAAAAGCATAAAACTGACAAAATAAAACAATAGCAAATAAATGTTATTTAGAGTATCATGCGGAGTACAAATTATCAAGCAACTACAATACTACTTAATACTGAATTGAGGCGTACCAACACATGAAAGGTTATATGGCGTCTAACAGGAATGAACATGCCAGGCTCATCCTCCATGTACATCGAGATAAAATATGGAAAATGGGCCTAGAACCTTCTCACCCTGAACTGCAGAGTTGCTGCAAATCGTAGAAACTCCATTTATGCTGGAGCACATTTATTACTTAATACTGAATTTATTAAAGGTTGATGAAATCAATATGCCTCGCATTATTTAATTTGATCCAACTTGAAGAAATTCTACAAAGCGAAAGGTAACATGACATTGGAATTTCCGCTGAATATTGCATGTACAACTATATATTGTATGTACAGTATGCTGCTGTTAATCAAATGGTACATGGTTACATAAGATATTTCCTTTCGGAAAGAAGATTAAAACAACACGTAACGCAGCAAATAGTATTCCTGCAAAGTTTCATTATTGACAGAGTACGCAAACTTAGGATGCAAAATTTTGCAAACTCTTTACTTTAAAAACAGTACTGAACTGGCTCAATTTTTCAAAGAGGAACTTCAATATTAATGAATTTCTTGTTACAACGTGTACTGTGATTAAAACATCTGCAACATCACAGTTGTGTCCTTTCTCTAACTAACTGCAACTTTTTTTTTACAAAACATCTTGGGATTTTCTTGGAATATAATTATATGGAATTAAGTGTGCAGTATATGCAATTTATAGCGGAAATTCCCATGTCGCGTTTCTTTTACCTTTCAGTATATATATAATATTAATAAATCAAAGTTCTTTTTCCATATTTTATCTCGATGTACATGGAAGATGAGCCTGGCATGTTCATGCCTGTTAGGCGCCATGTAACCTTTTCATATGTTGGTGCGCCTTAAAACCCCAATTCAATTCAATTCTAGCAAAAGGAACCACCTAGCCACTTACTAGTGTTCATATACATTTTAGTAAAATGGCATTTTTCAGTAAAACAAGGCCCATAACTCTGGTGTTATTTATCCCATATAGCTGAATTTCGAACTTGTCCGAGCTTTCATTAATATCAACAATCTAGCCATGTTTGGTAAAGATCAAATACAAAATGAAGGTGCTAGAGAGTTCACAAGGCTGAATATGGCACATGTCAATAAATCGGGGGCCATTACTCTGGCATTCCTGGTCTGACAGAGACAAATTATATGAATGTTTTTCTTTTGTAAAATTGGTTAGGTCATACAAAAAATACCATTAAAAACATTAGCTTTGTCTAAAAATTTTGTCTACTAGAAAATAGATTCGCAAAAGCTTCTAGCTTACTTCTGAATCCATTCCTAATTGTATATTTAGTGACGTCAAGCATCTACATGATTGTATAATGTATGTAAAATGTATACTTTTTGTGATAAAACATGTTTAAACTAAAAATATCATTTGATAAATATAACCATACAAAGAATATCATTAAAATGGTCAAATTTGTCTAAACATTTCATTGATAAATATGGTTACACACAAAATATCATTAAAATGGTCAAATTTGTCTAAAAAGTTCATTGATAAATATGGTCACATACAAAATATCATTCAAATGGTTAAATTTGTCTTAAAAAAGTATCATTTGATAAATGCGGTCAATAAAAAATTATCATTAAAGTGGTAGGTAGAGGCATCAGTATTTGACTGTTTACCATGTTGTGAGTAAACGTGTAAAAGCTGTTGAAAATTATATAAGAGATTCAATGTTGTGTACTTATATATTTATGTCATCTTATACAAACAAAATGGGACACTGGGACACAAATGAGCCTTCAGTCTCATAAAAGTAGACTTCCGAAAAACTTGAATGTAAGAACTTTTACGTACACACTTACGTACACTATTATGTCCATTCCACCCTGTGAGGGGTGGGACGGAGCATAAAACATATTTTAAATAGCTAAAACTGTTTTAACCAATATCATATAATAAATAACTTTTTTCTGTGAATTATGAGCATTCGCTGTTTTGAACAAAATATGAAGAAAAAAATATGAAGCAGACGACTATGCTAAGATAATAACTACAAGCAATGATGGTTCCCCCAACAGGAACTGTAACTAAATGTCATGGCTTTTAATTAACATAACACCAGTACTTAGACATCTCCGCCCTATTGTTGATGTCGGAATATATTGCCAATAGGTTTTATTATAATACAGTTGCACATGCTATTGTTTGCCGGAGGAATCTTATTGGTTTGATTGGTTAAAATGGATAAATGACTGACAACTGGCATCATGTTAACTGAATGAGGACTGATCAAGAACACAATATTCATTTCCAGTATATACCATCTTCATCTCTATTCTTGTCATTGTTTGTTCTGCGCCATCATCATTTCCCATTCCAACCCGATATTAAAGAGAGTACATCAGGCTTTGGCGCCTAATTTGTTTAAAAACATAAAAAAGTATGAAATGACCAATTTAAAATACGAGATAGTTCATAGATATAGATGGAACATTAACAGTTTCCTACAATACAGCGCAATAATTAAAATTTATAATTTACAACAAGTCTTAAAAGTCAATAGAGAAACCCCCAGGTTCAGGGCTCAATCTAGGCAAGGAATTTAGGGAGAAGTCACTTCTCCCTCAAGTGATTTTAGGGAGAAGTGGAGAGAATTTAGGGAGACTTCACGCGACGTGTATACGTAGACAACGGTTGAATAGTCATCACCATGTATATCGCAGTGCAGTGAATACAGTGTAATGCACACTAATTCTTTTTACTCTATAATATGAGCTTGAAATATTGATGCAAATTTCTATGATAATGGATTTATTACTATACTGTACCTTTTCAAAAAAAAAAAAAAAAAAAAAAAAAAAGGATTTTTTTTTTTTTTTTTTTTTTTTAATTTTTCGGCGACTTGAACTTCGCTTTGATGTGCTGCCAAGGCGAAGTCAAGAGATCGCGGGCGCGTTCTTCGCCCGAATCGCCCTTTAGATTGAGCCCTAAGGTTATAAATAGCTGTCACACAGAGCAAATCGACAATATCTACACATGATGCTCACTTTGCAATACATTGCAATTTATGTTACCGCCAAGTTTAAAATAGATATCCCTGATGCATCACCATAGTTAGGAAATATCTTCTTCGGGTCATTTATTTTATATGTTTACCGGTATATAATTTCTGTTGGTGTTTTATCACTGATTTATTTTCTTTGTATCAATTGAATACATAAATAATGCATTTGAACAATTCTAAACTGATGAACTTCCTTTAAAGGGTTGTAACAAACTCGATAATTCTTCACTTAATTTTCTTAACCCTCAACCCGCTAAGCACGGCTAAAATAGGCTGCACAGGGTTTACAATGTCCGGATGCTGATCAGTCATTTCCCCAAAAACAACCCTTTGTCACATAAATGGAATGGTCTTAATTCAAAGAAAGAACAGTCCATTATATATATGAAGCGGATTAAGGGTTAATAGTCGATTTTAAGTGCTTACACTTTTATTATAACTTGACCCAATTAGCGCAGTTGGTACAGATCACGCTTACAATAAAGCAGGTTTGGAGTTAAACCAGGGAAGGCGAAAACAAATATTTTTTCTGTACCAACACTGAATTGCTTCAAGTTGATCTTTTGTTTAAATGAAAGTAGTACACATTTTGTCAATGTCTGGACATATCCAGTTGATATGTTAGTTTAACAGATCTTTATAATTCACTAGATCTAGATTACACATACAAAACAATGGAGCATATTTATAATATTAATGGGACTAGCTGGATAAATTCATGTAAAAGAAAAGACAATGTGAATGCCAATCAACAAATTGTGTGTCTTGAAAAGCATACCACTAATTAGCATAATGCTATTTCTACTTCTTCGTTTGCTTTCAGAGACCACTGATGTTATTTCATGTATAACATTACAAAGGTTAATAACTCTAATTTGAAAAAAGACAGAGTTACAGTTCTTGCACTGGATTTCTTCCCATTGTCCTCTATCATTGTGTGTAGTTTCATTGCAGTTCCATAACTAGTTTTTGAAGTTATGCTCCAGACAAGAATGGGATGGACAGAAGGACGGACAAAGCAGCAAACTACATGCTCTGCCGAAAATGTTGGGTAGTTCTTTTAAAGTATGTCCCCCTTAAAGCCCCAACTGCCATATAAAAGCCAGAAGATGGCGCTGGGGCAGGTTTCTATATAAATTATGCCAATCTCCACGCACAGTTATCGTTCCTTGTACTCACATATATCTCTGCTAACTACTAAATTACAAGATTTTGGTAAAACCTGTTAAATTGGAATATGTTTGCCTGAAACTTATTTATTTATTGTGAAATAATGAACGAAAACAATTTAGTTTTAATCGGGACTATTTTACTACAAAACTAATACGTACTTAGTTCTTCGCAATCGATAAGCATATGTAAACATTTCAAACCGAAGCTTGATAGCAGAAAATTACTAAAAAAAATTAACCCATAGAAAAAAAAATGAAATTATTTGATATAGGTCGATATTTTATCTTTGCAGATCATGCAAAAGGATTTATTACAAACATCGTCATAATTGTTTTGAATAATCACGTGACCTAACCGTTCGCCATACTTTCTTTGATGTTGACAGAGTCAAATGAGGAACGAGTGTACTCTGGGTAGAGATTGAAATTATGCATGTTCCACATCAGAGGGCCCTTTTTCAAAATTTTCAATAAACTACTGTAAAATAAATTATGAAAAGTTGCACAAATACACATTTAAACATGTTAAATCAACTGGTGTAATTATTTTTTTAACAATCATTTGCAAAGTATAGTTTCAATATTTTAAACCAACTGTCAAACAATTTGAATTTGCCAGGAGGAGCCTATGAGGTTATGACCCTTGCTAATACAGAATATAATCATTTCCAACATGGCTGTGTTTATCAACAAGCCTGCTGCAGCAGACGGCTTAAAACTACTCTGTATTATCATCAAAACCAGACAATGTAAAGCATCACAATTTAAAGCGGGCTGTCAACAGACCTTCAAAAAGGCACCAAATTTTGATTTTGTGTGGTTATAACTGTATAGGAAAAGTTTCAATGTTCATTTGTAAATATTATTGTGATTCAATTCAAATACAGAGTCGGCTGCTTGTGTAGGACAATATTTACATCAGCTATTTTAGTTGACAGACAGGCTGTGTGCAGCAGTGGTAATTTGATAGGCCCCTCCTACAAATATTTACTACCCCGGCAGTAAATGTTGGGGATTTAAATCTTAAATTAAAAAGCTTGTGTAGGACAATGTTTACATCAACTATTTTAGTTGACAGACAGGCTGTGTGCAGCAGTGGTCATTTGATAGGCCCTCCTACAAATATTTACTACCCCGATTTAAAGCTTAAATTTCATAAACAATATTTCAACAAAAAAGCAAATTCTTCCATCATTATAAAACATGTAAAATACATCAATTGCTTGGGTTCATATAGGAACTTTATGCAACTAATAAAAAGGCCTAAAATAATTGTTTAACACAAGTATTCCTATTCATTTATAATGTATAGTATAACTGAAACCTAAACGAGATTTAAGACATTATATTTATAAATTGTAACACTTATTATCCCTTATTACCATGCAATATATGATTGCACTTCCCTTTACTGTTCACCTGCAAGATATACATACGATTATAAATCTTGTTGAATCACCTGGCAGTCTGAATGAATGACATTGCTAAATTTATTCATGATTCGCAAATCTTACACCTTTAGTTCTGTCATATCAATATCAGTTCACATGATTTTTTGATGAAAGCTAAATTTGGAACTTGTTGTTAAATCATTGGAAATGTTCACAATTTTTTTCAATTTATTTGTTAAAGCTGAGGCTAGTTTTTATTTACCGAACCCGTTATTTTGAAAAACATGATGGACATGTTTTATCAGTTATTAATCGTTAATGAACCTTGTTCTGTTTTTTTCTGGTTTTAGTCACAGCTCAGCATTTTTCTGCAGCGTATTAACTCAGGACGTTTTAACTAACAAAAACTCATAATAACCTCACCATCACAACTCCCAAAACATGTCTGGTGGGAAGGAAACATGTCTGGTGGGAAGAAAACATGTCTGGCGGGCAGAAAACATGTCTGGCGGGCAAAAGAGGTCATAGTGCTCCCCAAAACATGCCTGGCGAGCAGAAGAGGTCATAGTGCTTTCCGAACCTGTCTTGAAGCATTGGTAAAACAACCGCTGGTGGTAAACTGTTGATTTCTACTGTTGTTTCGAAAGTAATGGTCGAGGAGGAAGCCATTCCCATTGAATCTACACTGCTGGCTATTTTCAGAGAATTGGACAGTATCAAAGCTACAATGGAGATGTCACATTTTCTTTTTTGGAGGCTGCACTCTGTCCATCAGTTTCTGATGTACTGTGTTCATCTTTACCACTATATAACCTTCAGTTATACATGCACCCTTAAACAACTGATTCGGACACTTCTCTTATTGTGTTGTATAACCTGAGTTCAGGACATAATAGATATATATTATAAGGACTGATTATGCACATCAGCTCTATTCTGCAGTTTCTCTACACTCAAACATGCTGCCGCCTACTAGCTCCTATCATCTTCAGCCAAGTAAACATTCAACCATGATTGTCTCACTCATCCAGTCACTTCTAGGTTAATATCAGCCTTAGTCATACAACTACCTCAGTCAACACAAGCTGCCCTGTGAGTGCAAGTCTCAATGCCTTCGCTCATGGTTGCCTCGGCCTGGCTGACTGCTTGCCGTGGCGGGCGTTGCATTTGGAGCACCCGTACGTCAAAAACAAAATCTCTATTGAGGTCAGGCTGACAGAAACTAGATCAGGGCTAGATTCTAGATACCTCCATCTCTATATTCTCGCTTAAGGCCAAGGTCACAATGGTAACCCCAACAAATTGTCTGGGAAATCAAGGCTAGATTCTAGAAACCTCGACTACATACATCACTTTAAGCCAAGGCCGTTAAAGGTAATCCTATTAAACTGTGCTGGACTTTTAATTTACTAGGAATGATTGAGATTTTCCAAATTGACTATAAACTTGATAAAAATTGTATCATCCTTTGTATATTTTGGTGTTTCCAGTAACATGTGCGGCACGGTAAGAGGGTACCCGGCAACAGTATTCATCTCCGTTGTCGGCTTTTGGAAGCTGCTGCTAGTAGGATCTGGCATGAATGTTTTTGACACATTGTTCAGTCCGGTCTCCTGGTCCAGAAGGACCATCGTCACTTTTTGCTGGAACGGCCATGGGAGGAGATTGTCAAAATCTCCACGCATAATGACGAAGAACACGCTCATATGCGACCCTTCGACCATACCATCCCCATTAAGGTACACCTTTAAAACAGAAAAACAAAGAATTTAATATGAAATCATAAAACTGACTTCTGCTCATTGTGATTATTTCCAACATAAAGACCAAGTGAGCTTGGGGATTCTCCACTGGTTTAACAGAGAGCCTACCTTTGCCAAAGCCAAGGTACCAATGAAGTTCTATGAGTCTAGGTATTATACTTCGGCAGTTATTGCATGGAATGCCTATATGCATATCTCGTCATGATGACCTTGACCTTTGACCTATTGACCTCAAAGGCAATAGGGTTTCTCCTGTCATCAAAGGCAATGTACCTTTGAAGTTTCACGAGCCTAGGGATATACTTCAGTAGTCTTTGCGCCAAATGCACATGTTCACCGACACTCGGACGGACGTTCTCACTTAACTCCTAAAACACCCCACACGAAAGCCACACAACTGTTTTTCCAACTGTTTTTCAATGCTACAACTACAACTCACCTAGACCCTAGCATCACAACATAAGATTTGTGAGTATGGACTTTGTTTTGTGGGGCAATAGATATTGATACTGATGAGTGTAAAATGGTTGACTATACAGGGGCAGCTTACCTTAGCACACATCTTATAAACAAACTGATGAGTGTAGAATGGTTGACTATACAGGGGCAGCATACCTTAGCACACATCTTATAACCAAACTGATGAGTGTAGAATGGTTGACTATACGGGGGCAGCTTACCTTAGCACACATCTTATAATCAAACTGATGAGTGTAGAATGGTTGACTATACAGGGGCAGCTTACCTTAGCACACATCTTTTAACCAAACTGATGTGTGTAGAATGGCTGACTATACAGGGGCAGCTTACCTTAGCACACATCTTATAATCAAACTGATGAGTGTAGAATGGTTGACTATACTGGGGCAGCTTACTTTAGCACACATCTTATAACCAAACTGATGAGTGCAGAATGGTTGACCATACTGGGGCAGCTTACCTTAGCACACATCTTATAACCAAACTGATGAGTGTAGAATGGCTGACTATACAGGGGCAGCTTACCTTAGCACACATCTTATAATCAAACTGATGAGTGTAGAATGATTGACTATACTGGGGCAGCTTACTTTAGCACACATCTTATAACCAAACTGATGAGTGCAGAATGGTTGACCATACTGGGGCAGCTTACCTTAGCACACATCTTATAACCAAACTGATGAGTGTAGAATGGTTGACTAAACAGGCACATAGTTTCCCCCGACACAGCACTCTGCTTCCTATGAGAATAATCTTGTAGTTTCCACAGCAATGTCCCGTCGAAGCTGGCTGTTTCCAGAACTTGGAAGCGAAGGTCAAGCTCCCCCATCTGAGCATCCAGTTGTTGAAACTGGTCATCATGGTGGTCAACCCCTCTGCTCATCTCTGAGAAAGAAAAGTTTGTTGCACGTAACTGTTACAATTAAAGGGAGATGTATATTAAAGGGACTGCAGGTGATCTGGATATCATTCTCTTCCATCTTTGAACCGCTGTTGCCATTTAAAACTAAAGCATGACTTTTGACGTTACAGAAGTTCTCCCCATCAACACCCGCATTGAAACATACAGTATGGGTTGTGTTACAATGAAACATACAGAATGGGTTGTGTTACATTGAAACATTCAGAATGGGTAATGTTACATTGAAAAATACACCCTCTAAAGGACAGAATGGGTCATCTTACATTTTAACATACAGAATGGGTAATATTCCATTCA
Organism: Cyrtodaria siliqua; assembly: GCA_037043455.1. Classification (NCBI taxonomy): domain Eukaryota; kingdom Metazoa; phylum Mollusca; class Bivalvia; order Adapedonta; family Hiatellidae; genus Cyrtodaria; species Cyrtodaria siliqua. The sequence goes on from JAWPHD010015796.1 coordinate 10,673, forward strand.
AAAATACAGGGTCATGTCAATTTGAAACATACAAAATGGGTCATGTTACACTGAAACATACATTATAGTGAATACTCCTTATATCGCTGGTTCTTTAAAATCGCTGTAAACACTATTTTTGATGATATCACCCTCAAGCGCCACCTACCTGTGATCAAAATCTCACAATTCATACCCGAAGGTCACGCTAATGTTTACAAATACATATTGGCAAAATGTCGCAACTCACGGTAAGTAAAATTGGTTTTCCATATAAATACATAAAAACATCACAATGTGTAAATTTCCCCCACCCACTTACCAACAAAAGAACCCGTATCACTTCGTAAAATAAGTTTATAAAATTTGGGGCTGCTGCTATGTTTTTTCCTACGGAGTTCCCAAATTGATTTGTAGGCGCACATCAGGGCTTCTAAAATCGCCGGTTTATCTGTTCCCAGACCGAAATCTGTGTCTCCAGACCGTTTTTCTTTTCAAAATCTCTGTTTAAATCGGTCCCAGATATTGTATCTATCGGTCGTTAAAAAATCTACAGTTGCCCTTCACACCTAAAATATGCGTTGCGGCAATATTCTTTGATCCATAACACGATTGTTTGCCACTCGCTGTGCGAAAGTAGGTCAATTTGGTCAATTTGGACTAAACCATTACCGATAGTAGGGAGTTTTCCGGAAGAGTCTATAGCCATGTAGCACGCCTTTGATGTGTGATCAGTGAAAGTATATCACGCGTTCTGTCGGTTCACTGAAGCGAGTGTTACCGTCTGTAATTTCTTTGATATACCGTTAGTCGTAAGTTGTTAGCCTGTTTGCTTGTGTAGGTTTGTTTTTTTAAGTGGCCAAAGCTGGGACTGAAATTTGTTTGCGTCATTAAAATACCGAGATGTGTTAATTGTTTGTTTGATTTTTTTTTTACAATAACTTTAAGTATAATATTAATGACATTAATTAAGGAAAGTGATCAAACCTGACACCGTTTTTTTTTTAAGTCGGACCGAAATTGTTTGCGTTAGTCGTAACATTTGGTATTAATTAAGCTAATTGATGAAAAACGATATTACTCAAATTTATGTAAAATCGTATATAATCCGCTAGTCCGCGCGTGTTAGTCCGCGTTTTATACCTACCCGGTTTATTAGACACTTCCGGTTCAATTCCTCAAATGATCAACAATTTTAATATTGAGTGAAAATTATTCATTCAGTAAAGCGAAGACATGATGTCAGTCATTAAAATGTACAAATTGTGATAAAATAAGTTATAAATAATACAAATATAATAATACAAACATACATTTTAAATAGTTCTCTATATCAATGACTGAACGGAAAAAATGCATGGTGGGTGGGGTACGGCGATTTTAGTGATTTTTTCAAAATAAGTGCGATTCTTACGGCAGTTAAAAACCTGGACCGATTTGCATTTTAAAATTTTAGAAGCCCTGGCGCACATATTGAGGGGTTGCGAGACACTTGGTTTTGTTTCTTGGGGAAAGTGTGACTTCTGTCCACATTGGACACACCTTAAGTACTGCTGTAATGTTACAGTTTTGAGGTGTGACTCTGTTTTCAGATGTCCACACTGCCTTACAAAGGTCTAACTGCTTGTACAAAAGTAAAAAAAGTAAAGAAAACAAGAGTGTTGAGTGATGAATTGATGTATTTTGCGTGATTATTAAAAGAAACTGTTGAATTTCAGCATATAGTTGTAGTTTTATTTGTAGATGTATCCCATTTATTTTATTTAGATTTTTTTGCAATCAATAAACTCTAGTCAGGGCCGCCACTGTTTACCGTGATATAGAGTAATCTCCCCTGACAACAGTAACAACATAGCTGTCGATATCGGATAAAATTATTTCAATATTTAATCCATCTAATGTTTTAATACTACGTACAAATACAAATGAGAAGTTTGTGAACGTAACCAGGATAGAAATAATTTTAGATAAATGTTGTATTATCATTTATTTAAACTGCAAACAGTAAGTACAGCGATATTTGGGAAACACCATCCTACATTTAAACATACAGAATGGGTAATGTTACATTGAAAATATACTCTCTAAAGGACACAGAATGGGTCATGTTACACTGAAACATACAATACATTTAAACATACAGAATGGGTAATGTTACATTGAAAAATACACCCCCTAAAAGACAAAGAACTACATTATCTCCCTCAGAAAGGCTTGCTGTAAAATGTGAAATGACATGAAATGAGGTTTTACATCCCGTTTACACATCATATTTGGATGGGGCCAACAATATCACACAGAAATGAGATGAAACATGTCTCCCCTGGGCACGAACCCACATCAGGCAGAGGTCTGTATCTCTTAAGAGCAAGGCCATATTCTGGCCTACGATTGGCAGTGAACCCACTTGGGGCGGATGCAGAGGTCTGTAGCTCTTAAGTGCAAGGCATATTCCTGCCACTGCCTGGGGGCATACCCACTTGGGGCAGAGGTCTGTAGCTCTTAAGTGCAAGGCCATATTCCTGCCACTGCCTGGAAGTGAACCCACTTGGGGCAGAGGTCTGTAGCTCTTAAGTACAAGGCCATATTTCTGCTACTAACTGGCCTTGAACCAACTTTGGGCAGAGGTCTGTAGCTCTTAAGTGCAAGGCAGTATTCTTGTCACTGTCTTGGAGTGAACCCACTTGGGGCAGAGGTCTGTAGCTCTTAAGTGCAAGGTCATATTCTTGCCACTGCCTGGCAGTGAACCCACTTGGGGAAGAGGTCTGTAGCTCTTAAGTGCAAGGCAATATTCCTGCCACTGCCTCGGAGTGAACCCAAAAGGTCTGTAGCTCTTAAGTGCAAGGTCATATTCCTGCCACTGCCTGGCAGTGAACCCACATGGGGCAGAGGTCTGTAGCTCTTAAGTGCAAAGCCATAAACCTGCCTCAGCCTGGCAGTGAACCCACTTGGGGCAGAGGTCTGCAGCTCTTAAGCGCAAGGCCATATTCCTGCCACTGCCTGGCAGTTAACCCACTTGGGGCAGAGGTTTGTAGCTCTTAAACACAAGGCCATATTCCTGCCACCGACTGGCAGTGAACATACTTGGGGCAGACGTCTGTAGCTCTTAAGCACAGTCATATTCCAGCCTCCGCCTGGCAGGGAATCCACCTCGGGCAGAGGTTTGTAGCTCTTAAGCACAAGGCCATATTCCTGCCACCGCCTGGCAGTGAACCCACATGGGGCAGAGGTCTGTAGCTCTTAAGTGCAAAGCCATAATCCTGCCTCAGCCTGGCAGTGAACCCACTTGGGGCAGAGGTCTGCAGCTCTTAAGCTAAAGGCCATATTCCTGCCACTGCCTGGCAGTGAACCCACTTGGGGAAGAGGTGTGTAGCTCTTAAGTGCAAGGCCATATTCCTGCCTCCGCCTGGCAGTGAACCCACTTGGGGCAGAGGTCTGTAACTCTTAAGCGCAAGGCCATATTCCTGCCATTGCCTGGCAGTGAATCCACTTGGGGAAGAGGTGTGTAGCTCTTGAGTGCAAGGCCATATTCCTGCCACTGCCTGGCAGTGAACCCGCTTGGGGAAGAGGTCTGTAGCTCTTAAGCACAAGGCCATATTCCTGCCACTGCCTGGCAGTGAATCCACTTGGGGCAGAGGTCTTTAGCTGTTAAGAGCAAGGCCATAATCCTGCCACCGCCTGGCAGTCAACCCACTTGGGGCAGAGGTCTTTAGCTTTTAGGAGCAAGGCCATATTCCTGCCACCGCCTGGCAGTGAACCCACTTGGGGCAGGTCTGTAGCTCTTAAGCGCAAGGCCATACTGCTGCCACCGACTGGCAGTGAACATACTTGGGGCAGACGTCTGTAGCTCTTAAGCACAGTCATATTCCAGCCTCCGCCTGGCAGGGAATCCACTTGGGGCAGAGGTTTGTAGCTCTTAAGCACAAGGCCATATTCCTGCCACCGCCTGGCAGTGAACCCATATGGGGCAGAGGTCTGTAGCTCTTAAGTGCAAGGCCATAATCCTGCCTCCGCCTGGCAGTGAACCCACTTGGGGCAGAGGTCTGCAGCTCTTAAGCGCAAGGCCATATTCCTGACACTGCCTGGCAGTGAACCCACTTGGGGAAGAGGTGTGTAGCTCTTAAGTGCAAGGCCATATTCCTGACTCCGCCTGGCAGTGAACCCACTTGGGGCAGAGGTCTGTAGCTCTTAAGCGCAAGGCCATATTCCTGCCATTGCCTGGCAGTGAATCCACTTGGGGAAGAGGTGTGTAGCTCTTGAGTGCAAGGCCATATTCCTGCCACTGCCTGGCAGTGAACCCGCTTGGGGAAGAGGTCTGTAGCTCTTAAGCACAATGCCATATTCCTGCCACTGCCTGGCAGTGAATCCACTTGGGGCAGAGGTCTTTAGCTGTTAAGAGCAAGGCCATAATCCTGCCACCGCCTGGCAGTCAACCCACTTGGGGCAGAGGTCTTTAGCTTTTAGGAGCAAGGCCATATTCCTGCCACCGCCTGGCAGTGAACCCACTTCAGGCAGGTCTGTAGCTCTTAAACGCAAGGCCGTACTGCTGCCACCGCCTGGCAGTGAATCCACTTGGGGCAGAGGTCTGTCTCTTAAGCGCAAGGCCATATTCCTGCCCTTGCCTGGCAGTGAACCCATTTGGGGCAGAGGTCTGTAGCTTTTAAGTGCAAGGCTATATTCCTGCCACTGCCTGGAAGAGAACCCATTTGGGGCAGAGGTCTGTAGCTTTAAGCACAAGGCCATATTCCTGCCACTGCCTGGAAGTGAACCCACTTGGAGCAGAGGTCTGTAGCTTTACGCGCAAGGCCATATTCCTGCCTCTGCCTGGAAGTGAACCCACTTGGAGCAGAGGTCTGTAGCTCTTAAGTGCAAGGCCTTATTCCTGCCTCCATCTGGGGGTGAACCTACTTGGGGCAGAGGTCTATAGAGATTAAGTGCAAGGCCATATTCCTGCCACTGCCTGACACTAAACCCACTTGGGACAGAGGTTTGTAGCTCCTAAGCGCAAGGCCGTATTCCACCAAGGCCTCTTTGGAAAAAGATGAAGGGTGATATTCCCATTTCCATTCTAGTTATACAGTAAATATTTTCTACTTTTGAGATTGGAAAAAAATATACATGTAATACCAGTGACAACAGGGTCATTCCTTGAGCCCACACGATTACCGCTGGACACGCCTTGTCTCTCTATTGTGGCCACCTGGGTGCGGACCTGTGTCAAAGTGGTCTGGAGGGCTCGGACATCCCGGTCATGTTTATCTACAACTTCCTTTTTAGCCATGTCCTCTGACACTCGCTCTAAGTGTATGAGCCTTTCAGTCATAGATACCATCTTCATCTTCAAAAGAAACATGTATTATCAATTTTATAAACCATATATTTATAATAGCAGCTCACCTCATTTGCAATAAAATTAAATAAATAAATTATTGCATAATACCTTAAAACGTAATACATTACAAACTGGCAGTTTTTTGTGTTTTTTTGTATGTATCTTACAATAATGCAAGACCCTTATCATGTAATTGCAGATTTTTATAAACCATGTGCCCGCACTACTTCAGCACTAATTATTATTCATGAACTGATATATAACGAAATTTCATTAGTCCAGAGATAATCAGCATGCAATATTGATTCATTAGTGCTTACCACTGGTACTTTAAATAAATATTCGGACACTACAAATGATAGCGATGGAAGGTATTGGTTGTCAAATTTGGATGCGTCGCGTACACTCGTCGGATATGTCAAAATGCAACCATGTGTCTAAGGAGACGTTGACATACACAAGCTGTCATGTGATGGTAATAAGGTATTAACGAGAACAACACCCGATGTTGTGAGTTTGTTTAGTTCTCATCGGTGATTGTAACTTCCATTATTTTTGAAAGACCTATATACAGAAAATGTGACCTTTGTCATAAGTGTCGAAAAACAGGGAAGTATGTAAGATCATTGCAAACTTTGCTCCCCTTTGCTGTATAGCGTGACGCTGGTATATGTATACATAAATAATGGTTTGTAACTGAGGCTAGCGTCTATTGGCAGTAATTTTGTCACAGGTTTTGGCGAGTTGAGTTGTAGTAGAAAAGTACGCCCCACTTTGAAAAGTTCACCCCCTTCCACCACCCACCATCTTATAGGGCACATGTAAGGGGAAAAAAATGGTTACTGGAACACAATTTAATAAATAACATAAATATACCTATTAATTATGTGCTTAGATATTACAAGTATAATATGCAAATGGAAATACTTTAAATACATGTAAAAATCTGTCGTTTCAAAATTTTGTTGTTGAACGTTTTGTTTTCTCACACTGTATGGAATCCGCCATCGTCGGATAGTAAAATATCAAATCAAACTGTTGATTCAATGTATTAAATATTGCGTTAAAATTGGAGAAATACCCAGCAAGATCCATACACTATTAAATATAAAACGGTAAATTAAACTCAAAACCTTGTAGCTCTTAAGTGCAAGTCCATATTCCTGCCACTGCCTGGCACTGAACCCACTTGGGGCAGAGGTCTTAAGCTTTTAAGAGCAAGGCCATATTCCTGCCACCACATGGCAGTGAACCCACTTGGGGCAGAGGTCTTAAGCTTTTAAGAGCAAGGCAATATTCCTGCCACCGCCATTCATCAATTTCATTAAAATCAGATCCAAAATATTCGCTCCACTACTTTCCGCTATTTAGATCTGACAATATTACAGAGTGACCTTTCATCTAATCAATATTCAGGCCTAATAAAAAAAACATGTGTGTTTCCGGTTTCCCGACCGACCCTACTTTATCACCGCCGACCCTAAATATTTTTAGCGGAAAAAAAAAAAAAAAAAAATTAAAAAAAAAAAAAAAATTATTCAAATGATAATTTTATTAGCCAGAGTTGTTAAGCATCTAATCTGGATTGCAAAAGTTATCAAAAAGTTGCCTTAGTACAAAAATGGCATAACATATGCGAACAATATATATAAAAAAAATATCTAAAAAAAAAACTTTTTCCTACCTACCTACCCTTTTTGACAAGGTGAAACCACAGGTACCGGTTTAAAAAAAAAAAAAAAAAAAAAAAAAGTTATATTCTATTAAATACTGTATTTAATAGAATACAACTTTTTTTTTTTTTTTTTTTTTTTTTAAACCGGTACCTGTGGGTGAAACAAGAAACACACAAGTTTTTTTTAGGCCTCATGAGAAGATCAACTAAATTCAACCACTGAAATCGCGCGTTTCATTTTTAATTTATATGAAATTAAAACTTATTCTATTCTATTTGAGTGAACTGAACAAACGCAAATCTACATATCCGAATAAAGATAAAGTCTTCGTGTGTTATTGCTGTGTTATTGCACGATACATTCAAAGAAATGCACTGAATGGTATGTTTTACATCAAGATACGAAGAAAATCATAGGCGCTGTCGTGTATTTTGAAAATATATATTCCACCGAAATTATTACGACACTAGATAGCCTAAATAGTACGCCATATTACATGTGGCCCGATTAGCTCAGTTAATAGCGTATTCAACCGCGGAAATATCAGTGTAATTTTAGTGTGGGTTCAATCCCACGAATCGGTAAAAGAAATTGTACCGCTATTAAATTCCGTCAAGTTTACAATCGTTTTTTTTCAGTAAATATTCAATAATGGTTGATGTATTATGTTTGTCAACGCAATTCGTTTGTGTTTTATAAGCTAAAAGTTACGGACATTGTCTCTTTCAATACCAAGCCTAGACTGCACAGCGTTTTTACTGTTCAATGCGACATGCGCAGTGAAGCTGTCAATACCGAAAAATTTTGTAGGGTGAAATCTGATTGGCTAATCGTAAGGTCAATCTGAGGTGGCCCGGTATGGAATATTGTCAGATCTAAATAGCGGAAAGTATTGGAGCGAATATTTTGGATCTGATTTTAATGAGATTGATATAAAACGGTATACTAAACTCAAAACCCACCAATTATAAGGAATACAAAACCTCTGTATGTGGGCTAAGCATATATATCAATGTGTAACTGGCCATACTTGGCTTTCCTGAAAATACATATTTAGTGTTTAAAGGCTGTATTTGACAAGCTTCAGAAAACACTTTTTGCAACAAGTCAAAATGTATTTTTAAGCACTAACTATGTACTCTCTTTACTAAATCAAATTCTTAGAACAAATATCTTGAATAAGTTTTTGCAGCGATTTTGTTCAAGCTATTTTGACGTCACTAAAAACATATACCACTTGACATCCCATGATTTGAACACCGAATGAAAAGAGAAATGTTACCACTCGACACACACTTGTTAGAGAGTAAGTAACAATACTCCATTCATCAATTGGTTGTCATTATCTAAAGTTTTAAGCTTGTTTATTTAAAAACAAGAGGTAAATGACCTTGAAGCTCTACTGACAGGTTCTGATAGCTAGATCAGCATTCATGTGAAGTTTCATGAAAATCTGTCAAGTAGTTTCAGAGTCGTCTTTACAAGTTTTTATATATAACTCTATGTAAACAAAGATGACCGCTGGCAACCATGTTTATCAAATCAAAATGATTTTCGACAAGGACCAACATCATATCATGCTGATCATATCAGTATCAATTATAGTTTTCAAGAAGTAGTCGCTACAAATTTGTTTTTAAAAATCTATTTTTAGCTGTGGTGGCCATCTTGAATTTCCGGCCGAACTGAAATTTTGCTAGGATCAACTACATATCAAGAGCAATATTCCAGTGAAGTGTTATGAAAATCCGTCAATTAGTTATAGGAGTAGTCGCTCGAAGTTTTTACGACATAACTATACGTAAACAAAGATGGCCGCTGGCAGCCATGTGTTTAATGTTGAATCAAAATGATTTTCGACAAGAACCAACATCATGTCATGCTGATCATTTTATAAAAAGTCCCATATCAATATCACTTACAGTTTTCAATAAGTAGTCTCTAAAAACTTGTTTTTTAAAAACCTATTTTTAGCAGTGGTGGCCATCTTGAATTTCCGGCAGACCTAAAATTTTGTTAGGACCAACTAGACATCAAGAGCAACATTCCTGGGAAGTTTTATGAAAATCCGTAAAGTTGTTTCAGAGGAGTAGTCGCTACAAGTTTTTACTATATAACTCTATGTAAACAAAGATGGCCACTGGCAGCCATGTTTAATGTTGAATAAAAATTATTTTCAACTAGAACCAACATCATGCCATGCTGATCATTTTAGAAAAAGTCCCATATCAATATCACTTACAGTTTTCAAGAAGTAGTCGCTACAAACTTGTTTTTTAAACACCTATTTTAGCAGTGGCGGCCATCTTGAATTTCCGGCAGACCTGAATTTTTGCTTAGATCAACTAGACATCAATAGCAACATTCCTGTGAAGTTTTATGAAAATCCGTCAAGTAGTTTCAGAGGAGTAGTCGCTACAAGTTTTTACTATATAACTCTTTATGTAAACAAAGATGGCCGCTGGCAGCCATGTTTAATGTTGAATCAAAATGATTTTAGACAAGGACCAACATCTTGTCATTGTGATCATTTTAGAAAAAGTCCCATATCAACATCACTTATAGTATTCAAGAAGTAGTCGCTACAAACTTGTTTTTTAAAAATCTACTTTTAGCAGTGGTGGCCATCTTGAATTTCCGGCCGACCTGAAATTTGATAGGATCAACTAGACATCAAGAGCAACAGTCCTGTGAAGTTTTATGAAAATCTGTCTAGTAGTTTCAGAGGAGTAGTCGCTACAAGTTTTTACTATATAACTCTATGTTAACAAATATGGCCGCTAGCAGCCATGTTTAATGTCGAATCAAAATGATGTTCGTCAAGGACCAACATCATGTCATGCTGATCATTTTAGAAAAAGTCCCATATCAATATCACTTATAGTTTTCAAGAAGTAGTCGCTACAAACTTGTTTTTTAAAAAACTAATTTTAGCTTTGGCAGCCATCTTGGATTTCACATCAACATTTTTGCTAGGATCAACTGGACTTCATGGGCAACATTTCTGTAAAGTTTCATGAAAATCCATCCAGTAGTTTCAGAGGAGTAGTCGCTACAACCAAAATTTACGGACGGACAGACGGACGACGGACACCGCACCACGGCATAAGCTCTGCTGATCTCTGATCAGTAGAGCTAAAAAAAGGAATTTAACTTAAATTATTATACTCACACTTGGCATATTTTCTGTAAAGGCATAAGTAATGATGAGTTAATGCAAATTCTGAAAAAAATTCCCTACCTTTAGTTCCTTGTTGGCTTTGTAGATTTTCTCCTGCTGTGTTTGCATACCTGTCAGATCTTGTGACTGTTCCTGAACCACCTGACGCAGCTGGTCTCGCTCGGCTGTGACCTCCTGTATAAACAATATAAATGTTGTATAAAACGAGTACTAGACAAGTACTGCAGGATGGAAAACAAGTACTGCAAGATGGAAAACAAGTACTGCAAGATGGAAAACAAGTAATGCAGGATGGAAAACAAGTAATGCAGGATGGAAAACAAGTACAAGTACTGCAAGATGGAAAACAAGTACTGCAGGATGGAAAACAAGTACTGCAGGATGGAAAACAAGTACTGCAAGAAGGAAAACAAGTACTGCAAAACAAGTACTGCAAGATGGAAAACAAGTACTGCAGGATGGAAAACAAGTACTGCAGGATGGAAAACAAGTACTGCAAGAAGGAAAACAAGTACTGCAAAACAAGTACTGCAAGATGGAAAACAAGAACTGCAAGATGGAAAACAAGTACTGCAATATGGAAAACAAGTACTGCAGGATGGAAAACAAGTACTGCAAGATGGACAAAAGTATTGCAAGATGGAAAACAAGTACTGCAGGATGGAAAACAAGTACTGCAAGATGGAAAACAAGTACTGTAAGATGGAAAACAAGTACTGTAAGATGGAAAAAAAGTACTGCAGGAAGGAAAACAAGTACTGCAGGATGGTAAACAAGTACTGCAGGATGGAAAACAAGTACTGCAGGATGGAAAACAAGTACAAGTACTGCAAGTTGGAAAACAAGTAATGCAGCATGGAAAAAAGTACTGCAAGATGGAAAAAAAGTACTGCAAGATGGAAAACAAGTACTGCAAGATGGAAAACAAGTACTGCAGGATGGAAAACAAGTACTGAAAGATGGAAAACATGTACTGCAAGATGGAAAACTAGTACAACAAGTGCTGGAGGATGGAAAACAAGTACTGCAAGATGGAAAACAACTGCTTAGTTTAAAGGTACACAAGATTATGCAAGATGGAAAGCAACTGCTTGGTTTAAAGGTACATAAGATTATGCAAGATGGAAAACTATTGCTTGGGTTAAAGGTACACAAGGTTATGCAAGATGGAAAACTATTGCTTGGTTTAAAAGTACACACGGTTATGCAAGATGGAAAACAACTGCTTAGTTTAAAGGTACACAAGATTATGCAAGATGGTATTGAATTGAATTGGAGTTTATAGTCGCACCAACAGCTAAGGTCATATGGCGACTTTCCAGCTTCCATTGGTGGAGGAAGACTCCAGGTGCCACCCGGGCAATTTTCGTTCACGGGCATGCACCTAGGTAGAACCACATACATTCCGCAAGCCAGCTGGATAGCTTCCTGACATAAAGATTCCTAGGCCCCTGAGGAATCGAACCCACAGCGGTGAGGGGCAAGTGATTTATGAAAGATGGAAAACTATTGCTTGGTTTCAAGGTATACAAGGTTATGCAAGATGGAAAACTATTGCTTGGTTTAAAGGTACACAAGGTTATGCAAGATGGAAAACAATTGCTTGGTTTAAAGGTACACAAGGTTATGCAAGATGGAAAACAACTGGTTGGTTTTAAGGTACACAGGGTTATGCAAGATGGAAAACAACTGCTTGGTTTAAAGGTACACAAGGTTATGCAAGATGGAAAACTATTGCTTGGTTTAAAGGTACATAAGGTTTTGCAAGATGGAAAACAACTGCTTGGTGTACCACATGGCAATCTTTAAATTTTGAGCAGGTCTAGTGATTTTATCCAACTACTATTGTTCGGGGCACTTGTTTCAGTCAATGGTTTTTCGGCAATAACATGAGAAATTTTATAAAGAAGTAAATAAGTTATATATCATTAGATAACAATACTTTACTTTTCAAAATCGGTTGAGAAATAAACATTTTACAGCCAAAATGCTTTTGGTGGGTCTTTTTCCATGTAAAATCCTCGTTGCTGGGGCAGCAGAAAATTAAGAAATCTCATAGACTTCAGTTAACCCTAATATTTTGCTATAAAACGTTCAGAGTGTCTTAATTTAAATTTATCCAACACATTGAAACCATTTTTGGAATATAAATTCTAAAAAAAATACATACAAATTACAATAGAATTTTGCACTGAAAATGCCCTATCAAAAACAATTTCATTTCTCAACGGATTTTAAAAAGTAACGTGTTTTTATTTAACACTAAAAATGTGTTTCAGTGATATACACGTTATTTATTTCCAAGTTGAATTTTGTCTTAAAAGTACAATAAACCTTTGGCTAAAAAAGCGCCCCAAATAATAGACCCTATGTCTAGTACATTAAAAATGTTAATTTCTAGCCCTGAAACATTTAACATTACTGGTACTAGTATATAGAATACAATATGAACAAGAGGTCAATGACCTTGAAGCTCTACTGATTGATTTTGATTTCAGGAAGTAGTCGCTACAGACTTGTTTTTTGAAAATCTATTTTTAACCGTGGCGGCCATCTTGAATTTCCGGCCGACCTGAAATTTTGCTAGGATCAATTAGCCATTATGAGCAACATTCCTGTGAAGTTTCAGGAAAATCCGTCAAGTCGTTTCAGAGGAGTAGTCGCTACAAGTTTTCATTATATAACTCTATGTAAACAAAGATGGCCGCTGGTAGCCATGTTTAACGTCAAATCAAAACAATTTTCGACAAGGACCAACATCATGTCATACTGATCATTTTAGAAAAAGTCCCATATCAATATCTCTTATAGTTTTGAAGAAGTAGTCGCTACAAACTTATCTATTTTAAATCTATTTTTAGCTGTGGCGGTCATCTTGAATTTCCGGCCGACCTGAAATTTTTCTAGGATCAACTAGACATCAAGAGCAACATTCCTGTGAAGTTTCATGAACATCCGTCAAGTAGTTTCAGAGGAGTAGTCGCTACAAGTTTTTACTATATAACTCTATGTAACCAAAGATGGCCACTGGCAGCCATGTTTAACGTCGAATCAAAATAATTTTCCACAAGGATCAACATCATGTCATGCTGATCATTTTAGAAAAAGTCCCATATCAATATCACTTATAGTTTTCAAGAAGTAGTCGCTACAAACTTATTTTTTAAAAATCTATTTTTAGCTGTGATGGCCATCTTGAATTTCTGGCAGATCTGAAATTTTGCTAGGATCAATTAGACATCAAGAGCAACATTCCTGTAAAGTTTCATGACAATCCGTCAAGTAGTTTCAGAGAAGTAGTCGATACAAGTTTTTACTATATAACTCTATGTAAACAAAGATGGCCGCTGGCAGCCATGTTTAACATTGAATCAAAACAATTTTTGACAAGGATCAACATCATGTCATGCTGATCATTTTAGAAAAAGTTCCATATCAATATCACTTATAGTTTTCAAGAAGTAGTCGCTACAAACTTGTATTTTAAACTCTATTTTTAGCTTTGGCGGCCATCTTGGATTTCACATGAACATGAATTTTTGCTAGGATCAACTAGACTTTATGGGCAACATTTCTGTAAAGTTTCATGAATATCCATCCAGTAGTTTCAGAGGAGTTGTCGCTACAAATAAAAGTTTACGGACAGACAGACGGACGACGGACGCCGCACCACGGCATAAGCTCTGCTGACCTCTGATCAGTAGAGCTAAAAATGTCCATGTTGAGTTTGGTATAGCCTTTCTTTGTGCTGCTTTTTATTGTGACGTCAAAATATATATAACTTAAACATGTTACCTGTATTTGCTGCCTCATCTCCAGATTCCGAGCATCCATGTTTACGGTATGTTCTGTTAATAGCTCTAGGTGGCCGGTGCGGTCATTCAACATGTGACTGGCCACCCGTTGGTCTATTCCCTGCAATGAAGAAAAAAAGCATATAATGACATTTCTATGGGTGAAAGATCGGGATTTCTTAATGAAAGAAAAATCATAATCAATAAATATTAATAACTAACTTGAAACACAAAAACGTTAAGTCATGACGTCAATAAAAAGTTGGGGATATTGACAGCATTTGCCAAGAACGTTCAATAAAGCAAATATTTTGATTAAAATCATGCACAAACTGATTTGAAACGTACTGTAACACATGGATAACTGCTGGGTTCAATATTAAGAATGTCCTTAGTAGCGATTATGGAAATTCATACACAAAAGCAGAGACATAATAAAATTCTTAGATCTCTAGTAAAAAGCATTTAAAAAAAAGTGAGGTGGCATGCGTTAAAAACAACTGAAACATAATGGGTTTCAGTCGTTTTTAACACATGCCACCACGTTAGACCTATAGATTATATCTAGTAAGAGCCGAGCTAACAGATTGGGGTTATGGGGCTATAAGAACAATAGTAACTGTAAATTCTATTCATTCCGTAGGTTTATATGGCTATTTTTGGGTTTATGTGGTTACTTAGACAATAGGGAGAACAATGGTGTAGCCACCTAATCCCAAAATATTAGGACGTCCGTGCCATCTTCCTGTCATTGAACTGAAACTCGCCCAAGTAGGCATATTTGATTCTCTGGTACAAAAAAAGGTACGAGAGGTTGAATGACAGTTTATGTTTTATTGGTTATATGTATAATTCTACTTGTGACATGAGCAGGTTATGCTGCCCAGGCTATCTTACGTACCGAGAAATAACAAGTAGTATGGAACTGTTGGTGGTTTTTGGCCATTTTAGGAGTTCAATACTTTTCAGTATATACTATATATACATAAAAATAAACATTTGTTTGGGTCCAAAAATCAATTAATATTTTAGTCACTCTAAGTCCATCTTTTACTATCCTAGCTCTGTGCCGGGTGCCTGTGGTATCAAGGTATGCACATATTGTGTATCCTGTATTTGTTAGTAACTGGTATGATTCAATGAGTGACCATTTCTAGAAACAATATTGTACAACAGACTCATCAGACTAAAAATTAATAAATTTTGTAACCTTCAAGATAATGGAAACTGCATTTATGGAGACTAGGGGTGATGAATTTTAAAGATCATGACATAAGGAATCTGTCAACATTTTTGCATCATTTTGAAATATCCTTTTATTTATGATAAATGTTTTGTTTTGTTTCAATTATTTTATTATATGTACCTAAAGTCATCACATCTATACAATAATTATCATATTTTAGCAGAGATGCATACTGTTTTATAGACTGGACACTACCATGATACCATTCACCCTTTTGCCATTATCAAATCTCGCTCTCGTTTTTCATGGGATTTCGAGTTCGGGGGTCTCAACACTAACTCTGTATAGTGAATATACAGTGTTTATTTGTTTTAGACACATTTTAGAACGTATCATGCAAATATATCGTGCAAGTGCTGTTTCTTGTTGTTTTAGTAATATAATCTGTCAGACTATTGATCTTTTCCGGGTTAAATGGCTTTTTTATTGCCATTATAATGATACCTTGAAACTGAGAGTAGATAGATGTGCGTTATTCAACTATCATACTCCTCGTGTTTCATAAGTTATTTAAAGTAATTAACTTTACTTATTACACTTAAGTAAGTCCCTGCATTGTAATCATATTTAACCAGAGTTATATATATAGCTTCTTGTAAACAGTAATGTTCATATTAATCTTAATTTCTATTAGTTATAAAACTAAAATAAAAGAATCAGTAGTTTGAGAGTCCAATACTGTACACAGGGGCGAAGCCAGAGCCTTTTGGGGAATACGCCCTGGGGGACGGTGCGGGAGGGGGTGTTTTTTTGAAATTTGAGTGTAATTTCGGAAGTTTGTGGCTTCATTTGAGCGAGATTTTGGAGGCTTTCGCCTCCATTCATTAAGTGTGTTTTTAAAAATAGTGCCTCACCTCCTAACACCCTTCAATTTGTATTGCTTATTTTAACAAATAAGCACTTTTATTTTTTCACATTCGATTTTCTAGAGTACGCCCGGGCATACAGGAGTATGCCTGGCTACGCCCCTGGTACATGCTGAGTTTTAAATTCACCACTAAAACATTATAATTATATAAATTCTCCTTTAAATAATCTTCATAGGGTATATTTCACAAACGAATATGTATCGCAAAAAAGTCATTTACTGTTGATAATTGTTACGGCAATTATTATGTAAAATAATTAACAGAACTCTGCAATATATAAGTTATTCCTACTATACGATTTCATAAATCATAGGTCCTACATAGATATAAAGCCATGCCAAAACAATTAATTGAACAGTTGCTAAATTGTTGGGTTTATGACAGGTTGTTTATTGCAATCAAAAGAAATAAAAGGTGGGAAAGCTGTTTGTAGCTGTGTTAACAGATTATTGAATTTGCCAGTGTTAAATGTGGAGTTTATTTGTAATTATGATGATATTTTGAAACCAAAAGTAGGTAACCTGTACGTTACCTAAGACATTGTCAATGTTCCTGACGTTACTCGATGATCATAATTATTGTGTTTCGTAAATTGATTTAAAGCTTCGTTTATCTGCAAGATAGTGTGTAAAATGTGACATCAAATACTTAATTTTGAATTAAATTTAAATAACAAACATTTAACATCTTAAGATTTTTTTTTGAAAAATCCGACACAACGTAATCTATTTGTAATGTGTTTAGTTTCACAAATGCGTACTACACATATTTGAAAATTAAAATAGTTAAAGTTTCCTCGCCGTATGACACAAATTAAAATATTACACAATTATAGACTAGTATATATCTGATGGCAACACACCACGGGTAGCCAGTGTTCGTGATTTATGACCTCTTTGGTCTAAGCAAACATCCTGTTTAGGACAGCCAATTAGCAAAGGGGTACCGCATTGTTACGACTGGAGAAACCCTTTATTTCTCCCATATCTGCTCATGTGAGATAGGCATTTTCCTCATGTGAGATAACTCTATCTTACATGACATGTGACGTCATGACGTTACGTCGACGTCGCCTTATTCTGGCGTTAAATCAGCAAAGTCATTGATTTTATGCCGGTAATAAACACATAATGGGAGAAAAATAATCCATCATGAGTGATCCATATGAGATAGGGAAATCTCACCCTCGGGATCAGAATTTCAACCAGGCACTCGGCAGAGCCTCGTCCCTGGTTACAATTCTGAAATCAGGTGAGATTTCCCTATCTCACATGGATACTCATGATGGATTCTTATAATCTTTTGATTGCAATAAACGACCTGTCATAAAACACAACATAAGCGAATGTTCAATTAATTGTTTTTCTGGCATGGCTATATATCTATGTAGGTCCTCTGATTTATGAAATCTTATAGTAGGAATAAAAAAATATATTGCAGAGTTCTGTTAATTATATATGCCGTAACAATTATCAACAGTAAATGACATGTTGTGATACATATTCGTTTGTGGAATATACTTTTATGAACATTGTTTAAAGGATTATTTATATACTTATAATGTTTTAGTGGTGAATTTAAAACTCAGCATGTACAGTATTGGACTCTCCAACTAACTACAGTTACGAGTATTGGACTACTGTACTTAATTATTCTTTTGTTTTTTGTTTTATAACTGATAAACAAGATTAATAAGAACCATTCCTGTTTACAAGAAAGTTAAATATATAACTGGTTAAATATGATTAAAATGCAGGGACGTATTTATAAAGTGTAATAAGTAAAAGTTAATTACTTTAAATAATTTATGAAACACGAGGATTATGATCTTTGAGTAATGCACATCTACCCACTTTTGGCTTCAAGGTATCATTATAATGGCAATAAAAGAGCCATTTAATGCAGAAAAGGTAAATATGCTGACAGCTTATATTACTAACATAACTAGAAACATCACTCGCACAATATTTTAGCACGATACCTTCTAAAATGTGTCTAAAACCAAATAAACACTGTATACTCACTATACAGATTTAGTGCCCCCACCCCTTAATGAAAGTGTAAACGGTTTTGAATATTATGCACAATATAATCATTGTAATGGACATTAAAAGTTGAGTTTGAGAACATACTCAAGTCGAGAAGTTTTGCGAATACGGGGCTTGATAAAAAATGAAAAATGAAAAAATTGCAAAATTATGCGGCGGTGCATCCTGTCATCAATAATCTATTAGCCTACTGTTGTAAATTATTTCTACGTTATGGACTTATGAATACCATTATAGCATTTTGCATGCAGTTGGGTCATAAAGACGTATATTTACCAAAACATAATTTACCTGAAACCGAATGAAAACACCAGCGGTCAAAACTGGGTCAAAATACAAATGGAGGATTATTTTCAAGGGAAGTAACTTTGGAGCAAAATCGTTTTTACGAAAGTACAGAAGAACAGTTACGTCGAACTGTCAAACTTGACATAACGTACATGATGGTGGGTACAAGAGAGAGAGTGAGAGAGAGCGGGTGTGGGGGGGGGGGGCTATGGGAGACAAGAGGGAGGTATGCGGGAGATAATAGGGTGGGACCGGGAGACAAGGGGCCGGGAGTCGGAAGAGAAAAGACGGGAGGTTTTTGAAATAACAAGTTTGTAAAAGTAAAAGATGAAGAATTATCATAGCTTGAGTTTATTTGTGTGAAATTACCTTTCTATATCATATCCTTAATTGACATTAAATGATCTTAAAATGAAGAATGAAGACCTTCTATCAATCATTATTTATTCTGCTGTACACGTTCTGTCTCCTCGATCGATAGTTTCGTCCGGATTACGTCGATTACGTCTCTTTTTTGTTTGGTTGTCATTAATGTGTTTTTAAGTGATCGGGAGGTAGGTGTAAGAAAGAGAGAAGGAGGAGAGAGCAAATGGGAGGGAGAATGGAGATAGGGGAGGGGAAAAGGAGATATGGGGAGGGAGCAGGGAGAAAAGGGGAGGGAGAGAAGACCATGGTCTATATAGATAAAAACAGGCCCGTAGCTACGCTGAGGCACACCGAGGCAGTTGCCTCGGTTAAACTGCCTCGGTTACATTTTGGTAATGTACATACTTTACATAAAACAACTTCAATATCGATACACTATCAATCGTTGACAAAATATGGCATGCTTAAAACTGAAACCGTTGTCCGGGAAATGCAACAAACTGCAGGAAATAGAAACAAAATACGATTGGAGCCCATATGTCCTCGCCGGCGCAGGTTTAGCACAACACTTGACCTACTTTGCAACTGGGCGGTGCACTACATTATATTATGAGCTCTCACTTTTGATGAAAAAAAAGTATGTCGTCACGTTTATTTGCGAATAATTTCTTTCCAAAGCGTTTAATCAAAAATCAAAGACAGTCGTTCAGTTCAACCCAACTGTGAAAGGTCTTATTCCACAGCAAATGTCCGAACTAAAAGCTCAGTAGTCTTTTTAGATTTTTACGTTTCGCGGTGATGGGTAATGAACAAAAAAACATGTGTTAAGAATTAGCAGGTTTTTTTTCTTCTTAATTTTGCTTTACTGAAAATCATGAAAAAATACCTGGATCTTTTAAAACTCTAATTATAAAGAAAGATTTTATTTGTAAATGCATAAATAAAAACGAACACGTACACACTTAACATACAGCTATAATGTTGTGACGATATTGAAAATATCGATCGATTTGTTTATCGGAACAGTAAAGTACAAACAGACAAGTTAGGTTTTAATAAATAAATTATATTAAGTAATAATATAAAAAATGAAGATAGTTAGAAAGGAAAGCTTGAAATAGACAGAAAAGAACTATCACGGAGCTTAGACAATCACTGAATACAAGAGCATAATAATTTCATCTAGGAATTATTAACTTATATGTCAAACACTGTATAATGCAATGTCTTTTCTTATGTTTAGTCCATCTATGTAATGTTTAATTGGTGTAGTTGTTACTAAGCTTTATTAACAAATACAGTTCAGTTGGCTAACCACTATCTGTACGTTACATGTCGCACAATCTCTCTCTATATAACATGAATATATATAACAGCATTGTCTGTACCGCTTGCAGCATAACTCCACATCACTAGTATATAATATGCATTGTATCACGGATCAAATATGCATATGGTATATCACATCACTATACAGACTATCGACTGACTACGTCATCTATATCAACACTATATCACAATGATTCTGTCAACACTCTTCTATGTATAGGTTACACCACATCATTGTACAGACTATCTACTGTCTGCATCAATCTATCATATCATCACTACTCTTCCATGTACACGCTGTATCAATTGACTGCCGTCTGTTTACTACATCTTATAACGTCACTCGACCATCACCTTGTAGATGACTTTATTATGACCTATATCATCACCACGAAAAAGGAGGAGACGTTCCCCAGACACCCTCAGTTCTATTACATCATATCTTCATATTGATTCCATCAAGTACTCCCACTCTCCGTTTATGGGAAGTCGAAAGCTACCGGCTCACGATACAAATTTGGCCTCCACGACGATATTGGATGGGTCCTCAAGCACTGATCTACACTCTAAATGGATTTGACAGTACTGAACTAATATATGGGTCAATTTATGACTAAGTGCCTGTGCCGATGGATTATACTACAGTTGCAACAGTATTAATGTGCAGTTATTACTGATCTCTAAAGAAACTACTCTGGGTATATGGTCTATATATTTAGAACTAAGTGAGACTTTTAAGGATCACTGACCTGCAATTACAGTTAGGATTATGTCCTACCTACTGTGCCCCTGTTAATACAAAGTCGCGCGAACCAAAAAAACTATATGGACATAAACATAAAAAACGCGGACGTACTTTAAGAGAAGTCAATTTCGGCATAATAAACCGAGAAATGGCCACGTCCACTGGTGTTAACCACAGATTTAGTAGTGGCAACCCCGATGTTGATACGGCGAGGTCATACGCGGATGAAGCGGACGACTTTCAAAAGTATGTCGTGAGACGTCCTAAACGGTTTTATGTAGGAGGCTTTCAGTCGAATATTACTGAGCCCGTGATCAAAAGCTATATTGAAAAGCGCGGTCCAAAGGTTTCCAGGGTTACAATATTTAGGAAACCTAGATACGGAAACTCTGTGGTTATTCGCGTGCATATTGAAGATGACGAGAACGCTTGTTATGTGACAGACGATCCCTGTTTTTGGCCCGACGGAGTTACCTGCAAACCATGGGTTTCGTATGGTTCATATAAAGCTCGTCACAATGACTTTGTTAATGACAATCCGAACAGTTATAACTCTAATAGGTTCTCACAAACGTCGAAATACACGCGAGCTGAGTGGGGCCGGGTCAATTACACGGACTCGAACCGTTATGCAGCGCTTGAATCTGACTGTGATCTTGATTACTAGTAATCATGTCAGGCTCGAGAAACATATGTCTTAATATTGCTACATGGAATGCGACCGGAATAATGTCTAGCGCGAGTTATTTGAGCGATTTTTTACAAAACAATTATATAGATGTTTGCGGCATTGCCGAACACTGGTTATTCAATCACGACTTACATTTTCTTGATTGTATTAACAATAATTTTTCATGTCATTCAATATCTGATCCTGATCTCATGTTGCCAAGCAACCGGAGAGTTGGTAAGGGTGGGATATGCATATTCTGGAATAAGCGTTTAAATGACATTGTTTCACCTTTACACATTGACAGTAAATACGTTTTAGGCATCCAGATAAAGCCTACCATAGGACATTCTATATTTGTATTTCAATTATACTTACCATGTAAAAACCACTCTATTGCCACGTATAATAGCTGTATAGACGAAATAGAGACTTTATTATGCATATACAAAACAAAGGGTATAACATTTTTAATGGGAGATTATAATACAGAATTAGCTTCTCGAAACCAACGCGATTTTAAACTTGATAGTCGAGGAAAACTGCTGGTAGATTTGATGCTTAATTATAGTTTGCTAGCCGTAAATGCCCTCGAGTTATGCTCCGGAGCAGAATTTAGTAATGTACCATATAACAGTGACCGTGAGACACTCATTGATCACATACTAATCCAATCAGAAAATATTGAAATGATAAAATCATGCCGAATTATGGACGATAATTGCTTAAATGTTTCGACCCATCGCCCGATAGTTTGCAAAATCGAATGCGAAGTTGAAAATATATCTCGTTCAAACAATACGTATCATAATATTAATTGGCATAACGTTAAACAGAAAAACATAGATAATTACACACATTTCTTAAATAACGACAAAACGTTAAATATGTTGCTTTTATCACAGATATCTTCGTTGGCTGACGTTGACTCATTTTATTCAGCCATCGTTAATGTAGTAAACAATGCGACAAATAGATGCATTCCTATATCAAAGTTCAAACCATTTATAAAACCGTATTGGAATCGCGAATTAACAAATTTACACAATGAAATGAATCTAAAAAGGGTTAATTGGTTAAATGAAAATCGCCCACGCAATGTTTCATCCGCAAGCTATAAAAATTATAAGGCATCGAAAAATGTTTTCCGCAAAACTCATCGTGCCACCGTCCAAAATTATTTATCTAGCTTAGAGCGAGAAATTGATATAGCGGCGGAAATGGACAATAATGAGTTCTGGAAATTGATTAATAGACGGAAAAGAAATAAAAAAGTAGAAACTACCCTTAAAATGAATTTTAATGGACAATCTTGCGAAAATCCATCGATATAAATATGGGCTGGAAAAATTATTTTTCCGAACTCTACACGCCTAAAGATAATAGTTTTGAATCCGCTTATGCAAATTCATGCGATGAAGAGTTATCGAACATTAAGTCGCAATTACCTTATCATCGGTGCGACGATATCGTTATAACTAT
This sequence comes from Cyrtodaria siliqua, assembly GCA_037043455.1. Lineage (NCBI taxonomy): Eukaryota > Metazoa > Mollusca > Bivalvia > Adapedonta > Hiatellidae > Cyrtodaria > Cyrtodaria siliqua. The sequence goes on from JAWPHD010015796.1 coordinate 33,678, forward strand.
ATATATGGTTGAAAAGGCATTAAAATCCTGTAAAAAGAAAAAAGCCTGTGGCAATGATCTCATTTATTACGAAAATATAATTTACGGTGGTCCGATTTTACTTGCCGTTATTACAAAATTATTCAATTATATGTCGTCATTGTCACATATACCCGTTGATATGAAAAAGGGTATTATTTCGACCCTTTACAAAGGAAATAATAAAAACAAAATGGACCCTAATAGTTACAGGGCTATTTCTCTCTGTTCTACCATGTTAAAGGTATATGAAAAAGTGTTACTTAAAATTTTAGAACAGTCTAGTACGCTCAAGTTTAACACATTACAAGGAGGATTTCAAAGAAATATTAATTGTAAAATGACGTCCTTTCTCTTACGTGAAAGTATCTACTTTGCAAAAGAAAACAGTTCTAAACTTTTCACTTGCTTCCTGGACGTGAGACAAGCATTTGACCACGTTTCTCATAGCATCTTGATGCTGAAACTGTATAGGACGGGGATTAAAAAATCTATTTTTAAAATTATTCTAAGTATGTTTGAAAATGTTTATAGCTGTGTTAAATCACAAGGCCAATCCTCGGATTGGTTCCCCATTTTACAGGGTACCAGACAAGGCCAAGTAATGAGCCCGTATTTATACTTAGTTTTCATTAATGATCTTATGGATAAATTAGACCAATCACCCTACGGTCTGAAAATTAATGATACTGGTTACAGTTGCCCAACATCGGCGGATGATATGGTGCTCAGTTCACTCACTAAGAACGGCTTAGAAAAACTTATGTCAATATGTCATAACAACTCTATTCGTGAAAAATATACATATAATGCTAATAAATGTAATGTTGTTGTTTTTAACGAACGCCTTTCTGATTCACAGAGGAATCCAAGGCTATGGCACTTAGGCCAAAACATTGTTGATGAAACATACACATATGTTCATTTAGGTATTTTATGCAGTAAGGACATGAGTCTGAATGAAAACATTAAAGACGCATGCACAAAACTACGTAAAACATACTTTGGATTGTCCGACTGTGGCGTCCATCCAAATGGTCTTCACCCAATAACAGTAAAACATTTATATCAAACGGTTGTACTATCGAGGGCATTATACGGCTGCGAACTATGGAACACCATTTCTGACACTCAATTGAAGTCTTTAGAGCGTGTACATGTTCAATGTATTAAATATATGCAGTCTCTGCCTTAACAAACTCGTAGTGACGTCGCACTAGCTTTAATCGGTCTCACAAGAATCGAATATGAAATTGATAAGCGTAAGTTATTGTTGTTTGGCCAATTATGCAGCATTAATAAAGGATTTAGAATACAGACAATTTTCGCTAATAGACTTATGCAATTTATGTCTCACCCACGTAAAACACAAGGCTTTATGCCAGACATTTACCGTATATTAGGGAAATACCAATTAACTTACGTTTTAACGGAATATATTTCTACTGCATTTTTTCCTACGTTAAGACAATGGAAAAAAAGACTTAAATCAAATATACATAAGTCAGCCGAACTTGATTTCAGATCAAGACTTATCCAAGATTATAGTCTTAATAATTTTCTCAAGATACAAGTAGAAATAACGCCAAACAGTATCTGGTACTTCTCCCAATTATATCGTGATTATTTACCGTACTGTAGAACTGTCATATTTGTCATTGGTAAACTATTTGCACGCAAATATTTAACTGTTTGTCCAAAGTGCAAATTAATTACAGAAACGGTAGCTGAACATTTAATTTTATTTTGTTCATCAAACAATACCTTGCGGCATTCGTTATTATGCAAGATACACAAAATATGCGGCTTAAATAAGTATGACCAACTTTGTAACTTAAGCGCGTTTAATCAAATTATAGAATTAGTGTCCGGCTTTCCGTCTTTAAACATGTCGGACAAACAAACGGTTGCTATTTCTAAAACCACGTTCAGATACTTACATCATATGACGAAATCTTTAAATATTGTGTATATATAGGGCTCCTATTTAAAGTATGTTAAGTTTCTTTGAACTAATGAGACTATGTTTTATTTACAAATACTTTGCATAATAAATGTTTGTATTGAATATTATATCAAAATAGAATTTTAAATTTAATAATTGATTTAAAACTCAAATCAAATTTTTGCTATATGCTTGCCAGTAACTTATCTTTGAAAAGAAATATTTAGAACCTTCAACAATGCTATCCTTTTTATCTTAATTCTAAGGATCATGTTTGAAAACAAATACATATGAAACTTATGTCAATCCAAGAATCCATGAAGTGTATGTTCTTGTGTTTCGTTTCGGCAAGACATGTCGGTCTTTGGATTATCTATGGCAAGAGTACTTGAATACATATTATTTCTACACATATTCTTCATTATTAAGTGGAGGAACATTTCCTGTTAATCTCCGTCCGTTTGTACATATGTTAAATAAGTCAAACTGTCAAGTTTAAATATTTGTTTGTTTTGTATAAATTTGTTCTTGTTCTTGTATATAACTTAACTGTCATGTACTGTCTATTTGTTTTTGTGTATGTGTATTCACTGTGTATATATGTTATTTTGACTCTCCTGTATATTTTATATTATGGAGGAAATAAAGAATCAATCAATCAATCAATCAATGTAAGACAGTGGCTCTCTAAATGCATTATATTAAGATTGTGTATTTATTGGATTAAAAAATTCTGGATTTAATCAGGTTGAAATTTTAAAATGCAGTCGTTTCATGGGTGAGTTTTTCAGGTTTGCTTTGGTAAATATTACACTTAATGCGGAATTATTCCAAGATCATAAAGATCATGAATTGCATATATACTTCTAAATGATACATTACCTATTAATAAGTTTGTTTAGATACTTTTATATACAGGTATATACATTATATATATACATTGCTTGGCTATATACACTCTACTGATATCATACTTCATATAGATACATAGGTTATTGATATCATACCTTCATACATATAATGGATATATTGCTGAATGAATCTTACTTCTTATAGATGCATTGCTTATGGATAACATGCTCTTTATATATTCATTATGTATAGATATATGATTTATAGATATTATGTCTACTGATACCATGCTTATTTATAGATAGATTGTCTGTTGACATGGATTTTTTTATAGATATTGATACCATACTTATTAGACAGATTGTTGATTAAATATCATACTTTTAATGGATGCCTGATCTACTGATATACTTCTTATAGATAGCAATGTCATAATTTTTATAGATACATCGCTTGTCGATAACATACTTATTAGACATCTTGTTGATTGAATATCATACTTTTTAATGGATGCTGGGTCTATTGATATCATACTTGTTATAGATAAGATTGCTGAGAGATGCATACATCTTATAGATCTATACATTGTCTACTGATATCATCTTACTGATTACATTCTTGTACGATATCATACTTGATATAAATACATTGCTCTTACTATAGATAAGATTGCTTACTAACAGATATTGAATATTTAGAACAACACTTCCTATGGACACTCTTCATACCGATATCACGGTATAGATTATTGGTGTTATATATATGTTTTATTATAAGATTGTTTTCGATTTATAATTAGGCTATGGAAATGCAAGGTACTTGCAGTTTTACAGTACTTATTAAAAACTATGGAATATTCGATGTTACATATATATGTCACATATATATATGTCACAGTATAGTAGATGAGGGCTAGTATCTATATTTTATTAATAGATTATTTTTAAGTTATTAAATACACCTTTAGGTCGAAACAGCTTTTTGAAATGATAGGATACCTACTGTTTAACGACATTTACATCAATTAAAAAGTTGTAAAGAACAATGGATATAAATAAATATTAAAGTTTACATTGTAATTAAATAAAATACAAATTAATGGTAAAAAATGATTTACATTTCTATTATGAAAACAGAATTACTTGAAAATTAGTATATAAATTGTTCAAACACAGCTGCTTATGATTAGACAATGTTAATTAAATAGCAATGTGTTTGTTTTTAACTTGTTACTGTGTACAAACCTTGGTGAACTTACTAAATGAAGACTCAGAACACTGAGGTTATTTTTCAATTCAACGATTTTCACCATTATTTGTCCGAAAGATTTATTTTAATTGTTTATCAAGTTATTACTTAAACTACATATACATTTATATATAATTTGTTTGCTTAGACCAAAATACATATACATTTATATATAATTTGTTTGCTTAGACCAAAATACATATACATTTATATATAATTTGTTTGCTTAGACCAGAATACATATATATTTATATATAATTTGTTTGCTTAGACTAAAATAATAGTTTGCAAATGTCCTTGAATGTTTAATCGATTTTTTTATATAGAAAATCAATAATTAGGTTTTAGCCAAAATGTGAGATTAAATGGCTTCTTGTATATGCAGAATTGCGTTTTGGTTCTGTATACTGTTTTTCATTTTTCATTGTTGTATGTGTTCTCTCTCACTTGGTCATATTTACACATTTTTCTATTATACATAAATGACTGAAGTAAAAATAATGTCCGTTAATTGTCAGGGCCTTGGGTCAGCAGAAAAACGACTTGACGTTTTTAACTATATAAAAAGTAAAAAGTGTCATATCTTTTGCCTACAAGATATACATTCAACACCTGTAACTGAGAAGTTTATTCGTTCAGAATGGGGTAATGAGTGTATTTTCAGCTCAGGTAAATCAAATGCCCGAGGAGTAGCTATACTTTTTAACAAAGACCTAGATTATAAAGTACATAATTATATATCTGACCCTGAGGGAAATTTTATAACTGTAGATTTAACTGTTAATAACAAGAGATTAACCCTTATTTCACTGTATGGCCCAAACACAGATTCCCCTTAATTTTTTGATAGGATAATGACAACTGTAGAGACCATGAATAATAATAATGACCTGATTTTATGTGGAGATTTTAATTTGGTCCAAGATCCTGAGATAGATTATTATAACTATAAAAATATTAACAATAAAAATGCACGAGCAAAACTGTTAGAAATCAAAACTTGCTATAATCTTATTGACCCATATAGAGAATTTTATCCCAATTTAAGAAGGTACACATGGAGAAAGAAGACACCATTAAAACAAGCAAGACTAGATTTCTTTTTAGTTTCAGAAAATCTTTTATCGTCTGTAAATAAGTGTACTATTGAAGCTAGCTACCGCTCAGATCATTCAATTATCATGTTAAACTGCAACTTCACTGAATTTATAAAGGGCAAACCCCTTTGGAAACATAACAATTCGCTTCTAAGTGATATTGAATATTTAAATATAATGAATAACAAAATAGATGAAATTAAAATTCAATATGCGCTTCCAATCTATAATATTGATTACATTAACAACATACCAAATAATGAACTTCAATTTACAATTACTGATCAATTATTTTTGGATACATTATTGATGGAATTAAGAGGAAAATCAATATCATATTCATGCCACAAAAAAAAAGTAAATGAAAAACGTGAAAATGACCTTTTTCTTGAAATACAACATTTAGAACAAAGACTTTCTCCTGATCAAATACCCACTCTTGATCTATTAAAAGATGAACTACTGTTACTTCGTAGGCAAAAAATGAATGGTTTTCTTATTAGATCACGAGCTCAATTAATAGAAGATGGAGAAAAACCAACTAAATATTTTTGCAATTTAGAGACGCACAACTTTACTAGTAAAATTATACCCAAAATTGAAAAGCCTGATGGGAGTATAATCACAGACCAGAAAGATATTCTAAAAGAAACTGAAACCTTCTACAAATCTCTATACTCCAGCAGAGATGAAATATTAGAAGCAATAGATTTAGATAAAGAATTGTCAGAACTAAGTGTACCCAAATTGAATGAGGAGGAATCTAAGTCATTAGAGGGCATATTAACCTATCAGCAAGCATCATTATCGCTATTTTGTATGAAAAATAATCGTTCGCCGGGTACTGATGGTTTTGGGGCTGACTTCTTTAAAGTATTTTTGAAGAAACTGGGGCATTTTGTTGTGAGAGCTATAAATTGTGGGTATATTAATGGGGAACTGTCTGTAACACAGAAAGAGGGTATTATTACACTTATCCCTAAAGATAACAAACCAAGAAGATTTTTAAAAAATTATAGGCCAATTTCTCTCTTAAACTGCGTTTATAACATTGCTTCAAGGGCCATTGCTTATAGAATAAAATCTATCTTAAACAAACTAATTAATGAAAATCAAACAGGTTTTATTGCAGGGAGATATATGGGGGAAAACACAAGAATGACATTTGATATCATGCAGTTTGCAGAAGAAAATAATTTACCAGGACTCATTTTACTCGTTGATTTTGATTAGGCATTTGATTCTCTTTCATGGAAATTTATTCACAGCGTTCTTAAGTTTTTCAATTTTGGAAACTCGATAATTTCTTGGATAAAAACTTTCTATAGAAATGCGAAACTGGCGGTTAATCAAGGAGGTATTTTTATCTGAGTTTTTCAGCATAGGCAGGGGATGCCGTCAGGGGGACCCATTATCGCCTTATATATTTATATTATGTGCTGAAATTTTAGCAATAAAAATACAAAACAACAAAAAAATTAAAGGAATATCTATAAATGATATGGAATATAAACTTTCACAATTTGCCGATGATACTTCCATTTTTCTGGATGGGTCAGATACTTCACTCAATGAAACACTCAATGAACTTTCCTATTTTGCCAACATTTCTGGACTCAGGGTGAACTTTGACAAGACTCAGGTAGTTTGGATTGGGACAAGAAAATACAGTACAGACTCAATTAAAACCAAGTGGAAATTAACATGGGGAAGCAACCAATTTAAATTGTTAGGTATACACTTTAATGTTGATCTTGATAAGATAATTGATATAAACTATAATGATAAGATAGAAAAAATACAAAACCTAATCAAACTTTGGAAACGTAGATATCTTACACCGATTGGTAAAATAACAGTAATTAAAACAATATTATTACCCATTCTTAACCATTTATTTATTTCATTGCCTAACCCAAATGATACAACTATTAAAAAAAAAATGACATGTTTTATGAATTCTTATGGCAGGGACCAGCAAAGATAAAGATAAGCATTTTAATTAAACAATATAATGAGGGTGGTCTGAAAATGATTAATCTCCAAGCATTCATATATGGACTTAAGGCAACTTGGATTAGAAGACTCATGTTTAAAGGTGGACAATGGCAACATATTGTTACCCATATTATAAACTTAAAAGACCTAATAAACCTGGGGATAGGTTTTGCAGAATTATTAATAATAAAAATGACTAACATATTTTGGAAGGATGTGTTAAAAGCTTACATTAATATTTTAGAACTAAATAAGGGCATTTTATGTGCTAACAATTGTTCAATATCTCCACTATTTTATAATCCTAATATTTTAATCGGAGGTAATGTAATATTTTACAAATCTTGGTATTCAAAAGGTATTCATCAACTTAATGATTTAATAGATGAGAATGGAAACTTTTATTCTGTTGAGGAATTTAATAACTTGTATAATGTAAATGCACATTTTCTACTATACAATGGAGTTATTGCAGCAATTAAAGCTTACATTAGAAAAAATATCTCCACAGAACAAATAGAAAAAATACAAAGTCCTATTCTTCCTTTTAATATCATTCCATTTATTAAGAATAAACATGGATCAAGGGACCTTTATAATATTATTAACCAAAACCCCAGCAAACCAACTTCAAAATCCAAATGGGATGAAATTTATAACATAGAGGAAGAAACATGGAATGATATATACATATCCCCCTTTAAATCCTCAACAAATACAACATTACAATGGTTTCAAGTACGGTTAAACCATAGAATTCTTCCAACCAGAAAATTTCTTCATAAAATAAACATCATTGATAGTCCAATGTGCAAGTATTGTCAAGAAGAGGAAACATTAACACATATGCTTTGGTATTGTCCCGAAACCCAATCGATTCTTAATAAGTTAAAAACTTGGCTGTTCAGCAAAAACATATATTTACATTTCACAGAAGAATCATTTATAGTTAATATTAGTAACACGTTAACACCAGCCGATTTGTACATACTACTAGAAATGAAATATTATATTTTCTCAACCAAACATTTACAAAGTAAACTGCCTATAGAGGCCTTTAAAAACAGAATAAGAAAATCGTTTAGTATTTTGGAATGTATAGCAACAACAAACAATGTACTCGAACCATTTGTTAAAAAATGGAGCAAATATAAGAACCTTTTTAGTTAGTTTTGATCTGTAAATATCAGAGACTTCACCCTTCCATCTTGTGTTTTCTGTAATATTCTGGCCAAGGAACTGACATAACAGTCTGATATTCTATATTATATAACGATGAGTGAAATGTGAAATGTGATCATGTGTGGGGAACATAAACAACACAAATTTTTTTTTCCTTATTTATTATAGTTATTTGTTTTATCTTTTCCCCTAAAAAACAGTACTCTTCTAAATAGTGACTTTATTACACAAATAGAGTTAAAACAACACAAACAAGCTAAATCTTTAAAAGACAACCATTTATACAGAATTCTCATATCGAATACAAATAATAGATAATTTTATTATGTAGATCACTTGTGTATTGTATAATATTTTAGATGTGTTTGTTTGTAAGGCGTGCGGTGGGATGGTCCTCCCCGACCCACAACATGCCAAATTACGGGGAGAATAAATGGGTCACCATTGGTGACTGAAAAAAAAAAAAAAAAAGTACTCCCACTCTTAGTAGCACAACATATCACCACCAATTCTCAACACACACTGCCCACCAAAATATAACACCCAATTATCTTCTCTACTTAACAATAGAAAAATCACTCACTCCTGTTCACTATTGCATGTACAAAATATGACACCTTCCTTTTAAAGGTACTCTGTCTAATATCAATTAAAGTGAATTTGTCACAAATATATTGTACTTTTGATTGTAATCCTTTTGAATGTTAACAATTAATCCATTACTCGGGTAGTTTAATCTCACCAGCTCCCATAGAAACCGTTTATATGCGATTTTTTATCCGAGGTCAAGTCAGAAACTAAGCACAATACATATATTAACATGTATACTCAGTTGCAAAAGAAATTGGACACTGAGTTTTGTTTAGATTTAATTGTATAAAGTTTTTTAAAATTAAATTGACAAATTCCAAAATGAATATGCCATGTTTGATACCGAAGTTTTTATCATTTCATTGCCAATATCATGTTGCCATTTGTTTTTCAATCGATCGAATCATTTGATAAAGAGGATAGGGTGTAAAGTAAAATTTTCAAAATTTTCAGTTTCTTTTGCAACTGAGTATATAATTCTTCACTTGTTTTGAAGAACTCAACAGAGGGAATGATGTAAACGTTTTAAAAATAATGATTCAGACTTCCGACTCTTTGATCTGCATGTATGTTGACTGTCTTCAACCACGGACTTACTACATCCAGTTATCGGGGCACATTCGATAATCTATCGCGGGATTCTTGATTCACAGTCTAAATGTGTTCAACTTTGTTCTTATTTGTTAAAATTACTGCTTTCGCTTATAACAGACATAATAATAATAATATTTCATTTAAAATATAATGTAAATAATTGAATGTGAGTAGTATAGAAACTGAGAGTATAAGCGCAGTTCCCCTCGCGACAAATAATCAGCCATTATTAGTTGTCTCCTGTTGCCTTTAACATAAACATTTGCAAACATCAAAAAATGACGATGACATGCTTACTGCCAGATCCCACACAACTACACAAAACTGCTTGATTACCCTTCGCTTAGGAAGAACTTTACCAAAACCCTCAGTTTCTATTAATTGTGTAAATGACTAAAACATTTGCAACTCGTTAAGCAAAGTCTTAACCATCGCTTTGCATATCTTTTGTTAACATGCAGTATTTTACTTATATGTTAATGTATCTTGTCCATTATCTAGTATGTATCATTTATTATCATAAGCTGATCAACTTTTTTTATTTATCACATAACTGCTCACGTTATGCTTTTGTGATCTAATGACTTTCATCTCATGGTGAGCTTCTGTTGTCATAAACAAAATCTTTTTAGGAGAGCGCAATAATTTTATTTTTTCTACTTTCGGCGAAGCTACTTTCGGCGAAGTTTTCCAATCACACGATCCAAAACGGCATCAACTCCGGATCTAGTCTCAGCAGTTAAACAAAATCAGAAGGAGCAAAGCAATCATCCTCATCATCACTATACATATCACACTCGATCATGGCACAAGCAATCAAACAGTTATCAAGTGGGGGAAAGATATCAAAGAATTGCAAGACAAATTGAAAATCCTAGTAGCTCAAAGAAAGAAAACAGTTTTGACTCCGGGAGGTAGGACACCGAGAGCAAAAATAGCAGCAGGGATGAGACGGGGGAGAAATGTCAATGAATTACAAAAACAATTACAGGGATTAGATGGAATATTGAAAATCAAGAAAGACCAAAAACAAAAAACAAGAAGAAGACCAAAATGACACCGACGATACACGAGAAATGTCAGATGATAGTACAGATCAAAATGACACCGTAGATACTCTGTATGAATTACGAAATAGATTCGAGGATCTTTGGACAAAAGTATTACGTGGTATGCAGAAAAGGGAAGATCTGTATGAAATCGCAAAAATATCTATGCATTTGAAAAAACTTGGATATATAGCTGAAAAAGATAAACAAGAAATGCTCGATTGGTTGAACAAAGTTTTTGTCACAAATCAATACAGATAGTCTCATATATTTTCACCGAAAGTAGAAATTTAATCTAAACCTATATTATATACAATGTACTCAGAAAAAGCTACCAAAGAAAGAAACATGGAGATAGATGGGAGCACCTTGGGGATTCGCTCGAGCAGATATCTAGCATTCTATATAGCAAAAGAAAATGCCTACGACAATAACTTGGTATCAGATATTTCAAAGGTGGACTACACAAAGGGGAATAGTGGAAAAACAAAACTGCGATCTATCCCAGGGATAGAAAAAGCTTTCATCGATGATATATATGTATTTGGGTATCTAGGAAAAAAGGATATTCAAGCAAAACAAGGAAAGGTGATGTGTACCGAAGGGAAAACAGGCGCTGCAAAAAATATTGTACAAACAATAGCAACATTTGTGTCGAAAACAATTGGACGTGGACGAGACTATTGTAATGTCAGAATCTGTAATTGCACATTGAACAAGAATCAGAGCAGCAGTATCTCGAAAACTATAGAAATAATTGAATCGCATACAAGTAGTAGAGCAAGAAAGAACTGGGAACGCATATGGAAAGAAAAACCAATAGGAAATGTACTCGCAAAGATAGATGTGTCAAACATTCCCATGGGTGTAGTGGAAAAGAAGAAAATGAAACTCTGTCGACTTCTAGAAAGCGTGGGACTAGGAATATACTCTATAGATTACACAAGAGACTATTCTGGAAGAATGAAAAGATCCATTCTGGTTGATTATTTCAACTTTGACAGAACGAAGAGCCTATTTTCTGGAATGCAGAGTGAAGAGCTCACAATTCTGGAGAATACGAAATCAGTCGGAAATAATGTCTTCACTACTATACAAACGAGAGGTGGAAATGTCGTGAGAACAAAAATATACAACAAGATTGTCTCAAACTTTGAAGCGGGGGATGTACAAAAAGTATTCGGAGGGCATCTGGCTGATTTTGTTGATTCCAAATCTGAACGTTTGCGAAATACATGTTCACACCCAGATGTGCAAAAACGAGGATGTACTAGAGTTGAACTTTCAATATACGGAGACCACAACCATTTGTCAGGAACACATATTCTAGAAGAAACTGTAGAAGAACTCTCGCGTATATTCTACATACAACCAGCAAAAAATCAATGGGCAAATCTAGCAGAGAATATTGACAGAAATATGATTATACTAGACAGAGTTCAAAATACTTTGTACATTGTTTGGTATTGTAACACTCACACTGGTAGAATTGTAGGGACTTCATTCTCACCAAAAATATCATGGAAAAAAGCAAAGAAGTATGCTGTGTCAGCATTTGGCTTTCGTCGTTGCCCAATATGTGTGCTTGATATACTGCGATACGAAAATGGATTTTTTTTATTTGCTCCACTAGAATGCTACACCAAAGAAAAAGATACGAAAACAATCCTTTTTGGTCAAAATCCTTCCAAGGCTAGAACAACGAAGACTACCTCCCACCAACAAATTGTGTAGAGTGGATATGGAAGAGAAAGGGGAAGAATAGAATAGGTGATGAGAAGCCTCCATTTCAAATTCTTCGACAAGAAACAGATAGAAAGATATCAATGAACTCCACCAAGATAAGAGAAAGAGAAAAAATAATTGCACAGATATTTGAAGAAGAGGAAAAGGGAAAATGGGTAGAGGTGAACAAAAAAGTACAGGAGAAAGTTTGGGAGGAAAAAGAAAAGGAGTTGAGTGAGTTGGAAAAAACATATGAGAAAATAGAAAGAGAATAGAAAAGATTAGAAAACGAGTAGAACAGTTGTATTGTGATTTTCCCGATTGTATAGAATATGTTAGTCGCATACGTATTGGAAAATACTATCTGGTGGGGTTTGCAAATTATACCAAGAAAAAATATGATTCAAAATTTGCTTTTTGAAAAACGATGCCGATCATCACAAAGTCTATGCTACTGAAGGATTGAAGAGGATTTGTAAACAAGTAGAAGAACTCGGACTCACAACTGATGATAACTGGAGCGACTCCCGTTCATGCATACTAGACAAAGTACTAGTGGAAATATTTCCTCCTACAGAAAATACATGGAGTGGAAAAACAATACAATGGAATCTGACAAAGATATTGGAGATTAACTGCAGCAAAAAGAGAAAAACTATGCTAGAAAGTGAAAAGGAGTATCTAGAGTCAAATGAATATTTGTTGGATTGTGATGAAAAAGTGAAAAAGGCAGTGAGTTGTATTTTTATGCCAGAGGGTGACTACATGTGCAGGAAGTGTGTACAGCATAGAAAGAAAACAATACCATGTTTGTACTTTGAAGAAAATGATGTTCCAGTTTTTGGGTACTATCTGGAGAAAGAAATGAAGAAAGTTACAGAAGAAACGAAGTCACCAATTGTAGTACACCTTGGAAAAGAGAAGACAACACCTACAAAGAAGAAAGCCAGATTAGCAATTACAGTACTAGATGATATAGTAGAAAATAGTATTGAACAAACGGCTCCTCCGAGTTCTACAAAACATGTCAAAGATATCCCAAAAACAACATACAAAGTATGCAATTTTTCTAGAACGACATTTCGTAGGAAAGATAGAATATATCTACATGTGATGATTGACGGCAAAGAAGTAGGGATATATGGCTACTACCTACAAAGAGAAATGGAAAAGTATCTAGGGGATGGAGCGAATCAGAGTACTTCGCTCTCCTAAAAAGATTTTGTTTACGACAACAGAAGCTCACCATGAGATGAAAGTCATTAGATCACAAAAGCACAACGTGAGCAGTTATGTGATAAATAAAAAAAGTTTATCAGCTTATGATGATAAACGATACATACTAGATAATGGACAAGATACATTAGCATATAAGTAAAATACTGCATGGTAACAAATGATATGCAGAGCGATGGTTAAGACTTTGCTTAACGAGTTGCAAATGTTTTAGTCATTTACAAAATTAATAGAAACTGAGGGTTTTGGTAAAGTTCTTCCTAAGCGAAGGGTAATCAAGCAGTTTTGTGTAGTTGTGTGGGGTATGGCAGCAAGCATGTCATCGTCATTTTTTGATGTTTGCAAATGTTTATGTTAAAGGCAACAGGAGACAACTAATAATGGCTGATTATTTGTCGCAAGGGAGAACTGCGCTTATACTCTCAGTTTCTATACTACTAATGTCTACGTATACGATTACTGATATATACAGATAAGGTAAGTGGTACTTATCCAACAATATGATTGGTCCGTTTGTGCTATTTATAGATGTCACATGTCATCCCTATTTATAGAAGTACGTGTCCCAACATGTCAAATCGTGTGGTCAAAGTGTTGAAGTGAGCATATTTCTAAACCATAAACGCCATACTTATTTATAGAAACCAAACGTCATGTCTATTTATAAAAGTAAGTGTCTCAACATGTCAAATATTGTGTTCAAAGTGTTGGTGTAATAGAGGGTTTCCATTCTTTTGTTCATGTTCTCTATTGCGGTCGGAGGTAAATTTACCGTGTCAATACATTTTGTTCGAGCATCCTGGCACTAACCACCTTTGTGGTTTTTCATACAAAAGGCTTATCCTGTCGCAGACTGTGGATTAAACGTGTATAATCAGGTTCTAGGGTGCACCAAACCTCGCACTTACCCTACTTCATTCATGTAAAGCGTGACAGTGTAAATAAAGAAATTCCCGCCATAACTATTCCCTAACCGACAAAGCAGCATTAACAGGCAATATAAGTAAAACTCAAAGATGCCCGTGTATATATGAATACAAAAACACTAGCCTAGAAAGCCGCAAAGATGGTACCCAATGACTTGGCAGAATCCAGAGCAACAAGAGAATAAACCATTGAGGGCACGACAAGACAAGATTGCAGACAAACATCAAACGTCACCGTCCTTTTGGGCTTTAGGTAGACGTCATCATAGGGTCCACAGCCTGTCCGGTCATCGCACAATTAAAGAGGAAAGCATAGTGGCGAACTGTAAATGGGTCCACCACCAAGCATGCAATGCATTGAAACCTGATAGGGTCCTAACCTCTTCTGGTAAACCTTTTAACAAGTTTGATAAAGATAGTATGAAAGTGATCATGACCAAAGATCTTACGAAGTTTGTAAATCACGTCACCATAGAAGTCAGGTTGTGATAGTCCTTGTCGCAGAAGAGTTCTTAAAATACTTTTATATTTGGAAAAAATATCAGGTTCTCATAATAAAATTTTGTAAAGGTTTTACGAAGTTTATGGTAACGGTAGCCCTGATGGAGTAGCCTTTTAGTTATACAAAGATTACGAATATTAAAGTCCTCAACACGAGTACAAGCTCTAGAAAAACGGATAAGTTGAGACGCATAGACCCCATAAGAAGTTTCTCGGGAAACATCCCCGTCTAAATGGGAATAATTAACAATATCAAAATTAAAATCATCTATCTTGTCATAGATTTTACTAATTATTTCGCTATTTTCAATAGAGGCATGTTATATAAATCAAGGAAAGAAGCGACAGTATCAGACATGTTAGCTTTGAAGAGTTGAAGTTCCTTAGGAAAGATATTATTAACCATAGTAGAAAGGAAATGATTGTCAATGTTTAATATGTCATCCAAATACCGAGAGGTGTCATTAAAGGCTTCAATGGACGAAAGACTCAACATGAAATATCTTTCATAGCAATACAAGAACAAACCTGAGAAAAGAGGTGCACAGTTCGTACCCAGAGGGATACAACTTTTTGTCTATAAACGGTAGTTCCATACCTGACGAAAAAATTATATAATAGGAAAATGAGTGCTTCACAAACTGCTTTGCAAGTCCAAATAGAATGATTGTCTAAACTGCCGTTAGAAACAAACGCTTTGATATTATTGCAGGCCAAAATGTAGTTTTTTCACTAGCGAACGAGCAATAAGCTTGTCTTTGATAAGGTGGTGTGGAAAGGTTGTATATAGTGCAGAGAAGTCATAAGTACTTATAGATGAGACTTGACGTTTATTACACTTTTTATCAAGAACGTCTCCTGAATTTTTAATAGGTTTTAGCACATTATTAAAGATGGGTTTAGCACAATACAAGGCAATGTTTACAGTTTATGTTTATTGGAATATATTGGCCACGGCTTCAACAAAATAAAATATAAAACATATTCATGTACTTTATGAACCCTGGGTACAGCAGTTCACAAAGACAAATGTACCTAATATAGAAGATAAAATGTGTAGTTAATTAAACATATGTATGTACTTTATGAACCCTGGGTACAGCAGTTCACAAAGACAAATGTACCTAATTGAAAGCTCTTGCATTGAAAATGTCAAAATTCTTATTAACTACACAATAAGTAATTGCTGTGACCGCGAAAAACTGCCGCCACCGTGTGGAGATCCCGAACGTGGACTGCTGTAAACTCTGTTGAAGCCGCGACAGAAGAACCCGACTGAAACCGATGAAATCCCATGCTCTGAAAATAAAAACATAAAAAAACGAAAACACTGTTTTCAATAACAGGAGAGGGTGGGTGGGTTTATGTTGCGAATACAGATAAAATAAATGTTTTGTACCGAATGAATTACTGAACCTTTGTTCAATCCAACTGTGTAGACAAAAAGGAATTTGATAATTAAAGTTGCCGGTGTCTATGTATAAAATGCACCGGCAGAATTTATACACTAAATTTATTTTATATTCCACTTGAATAACAGTAATTTGTCCTTCAACGCACAAATTCCATTATTAAAGATGGGTTTAGCACAATACAAGGCAATGTTTACAGTTTATGTTTATTGGAATATATTGGCCACGGCTTCAACAAAATAAAATACATGTATAAAACATATTCATGTACTTTATGAACCCTGGGTACAGCAGTTCACAAAGACAAATGTACCTAATATAGAAGATAAAATGTGTAGTTAATTAAACATATGTATGTACTTTATGAACCCTGGGTACAGCAGTTCACAAAGACAAATGTACCTAATTGAAAGCTCTTGCATTGAAAATGTCAAAATTCTTATTAACTACACAATAAGTAATTGCTGTGACCGCGAAAAACTGCCACATGTCATGCAGTCCTGCGTGACACCGTCACACATGGGGGAAGCGGGACACAGCTTAGAGACTAGACTAAATGCAACATGGTTTAAATATATACGACAAAGCTGAGTGGCCAACAAAAACTATTTAAAATAAAAACCTCAAATAGAGGAAATGGCTGACGCAAATGTCTCGCCAAAAATAATAAATGCCTCAAATAGAGGAAATGGCTGACGCAAATGTCTCGCCAAAATAACAAACGCCTAAACATTTTTTTAATTACGAAATTATTTGTTACATCTGATAAATGCAAAAGTTTGCATTTGAAACTAATGCCAGACAAATATGAACGAGCTGTTGCGGGTGCGCACCCTTTAAGAGACAGATGAGCAATGAAATCGACTACTTGCTGTATGCTTGGAGGCCAGGCCAATTGCATATTATAATTAACCCGAAAAGTGTCAAATGATTTAATGCCTGTATTGTAAGATTCCCGCGTGTTGAAGGCCAACGATGCCTCTAAAAGCCTGTCTGCTCGAGACTGGATATCAAAGCTAGGAAAGATGCAGGAACTGGACATGGGTGTTGTTCTGCCCTGGGAGCCAGCTGCTGAAAACGAACCCATTGTTTACGAGATAAGGCATCAACTATACAATTGTTTTTTCCTTCAATATGAACTGCATGAAACTGTATGTTAAACAACATAGTTTGCAAAACAAGGGGACGAACAAGGTGCATCACTCTAACAGATCTGGACGTTTTTCTGTTTAGAATAGAGACCAGCGCGAGATTGTCCGTATGCAGGACAATCTTTTTACCCTGGAACATATTGCCCCATATTTGAAAAGCCAAAACTATGGGTACCAACTCGAGAAAAGTTATATCCGTTATCAGTTCTGTGTCGCGCCAACTATTTGGCCACTGGAAAAAAGTCCAATGTGGTTCGAAATATGCAGCACACCCTAAATTAGCATTGCCTGCAGAGTCAGTAAAAAGATGCAAGTCGAAATTGCTGGTCCAAACTGAATCCGGGAAATAACAGTAGCCATTAAAACAATCAAGGAATATTAACCACATTTTTACATCGTCTTTCATTGGTTTGGACACTCTAATGAAGTGATGTGGTTGTGCTACACCCGACATAGCGTCATAAAAACGCCTACAAAATGCACGAGCCGCTGGTATTGCACGTAAGCAAAAATTCAGCGAGCCAGCAAGAGACTGCAGAGACTTGAGAGTGACCTTCTTCTTCCCCAAAATAAATGTTAATAAGCCCCTTAACTCGATCAATTTGTCATTGGGAATTCGCACTATCATTTTCTCAGAATCAATTTCAAGGCCTAAAAATATTAAAATATGAGTAGGCCCCACTGTTTTGTCATCCGCAATAGGAACGCCAATTTCCATGCACAAATTACTAAAACTAGCCATAAGCAAGGCACAGTCTGAGTATTCTTTCCTACCGCCAAAAAGAAAATCGTCTAAATAATGAATAACACTATCTAATCTGGACTGTTGTTTGACTACCCACTCAAGAGCAGTTGCAAATTTTTCAAAAAGAGAACAAGAAATGGAACATCCCATCGGAATGCACATATCGTAGAAGAATTGTCCCATAACTTTAAAGCCCAACAACTCGAAATCTAGATAATTTATTGGCAGTAATCTAAAAGCAGATTTTATGTCCATTTTCCCCAGCAAAGCCCCTGGTCCCAGGCCCTGGATCATTTCAATGGCCTGGTCGAAAGAAGCATATTGAACATTACATAACTTTGGATCAATAAAATCGTTAATACTGGACCCACATGGGTATGACAAATGGTGTATTAACCGAGAACTACCGTCTTTTTTCGGGACCAAACCGATTGGAGATATTCTTATGTTTTGAAAAGGTGGATCCCAAAAGGGGCCTGCCATACGCCCTAAAGAAATTTCCTTGTTAATCAGTCTTAAAGCTTCCGCTTCATTGTTTTTGACAGAGACTAAGTTTTGGCAATCCGAAAATTGCCTAGGTCCCGAATAATGCAATCTAAATCCATTAACAAAACCATTTATCAATTCATTGGCGGTGTCTGTATCGGGGTAAAACTCTAACATGCTACAAAGAGGTTTGATTCTAATGGGTGTTTGCCCGCGAGTTGGCATATCTAAATTGGAGCCTTGGCGAAGCCCCAACTGGCGCAGCTGACCTATAGACTGGACGTGTTGGGTAGCTTGGCACAGGAGACGGGAAACGTGCCCCTTGCTGACTTCCACCGCCTGCCCTAACATTAAATACATTACTAGCCTGAGGTTGGTTCAATTGTGAAGCGTGACTGTTGCATCGCAAAGATGGGTGGAAACCCGAGCATCTCATACATATATGAAGATAATTGCATGGTTTTTTGGTACACCAACCCTTGGAATTGTAGTCGAAACACTTGTGATGTTTTAGACCCGATTGAACAGGTGTAGAAGGCGTGTAATACATATATAACAGCCATAATTCCTGATCAACCAAACCCCAAGAAGAAGATGGGTCACGGGCTTTCTTCAACCTAAATTGTTCATCATACAATTTCCAACCCAGCCCTGCAAAACGTTGGGCCCCCAAGCGAATAATACTTAAGTATTTTAATAAACCAGATATTGCCTCTGGATGAAAGGAAGTATAGACACTTATATAAATCAAAAAAGCGTCTGTCCATTGCTGAACATCAGCAATTTTAGATCCAGAAGACCTTGACTGCAAAATCAATTGCCCATCAATCAGAGAGACATGTTTTGAAATGTCTTCCTGGGGCTTTGA
>JAWPHD010015797.1:0-53299 GCA_037043455.1 Cyrtodaria siliqua
AGAGACGTTGTGTCAAGTATTTGTTTATAATATTACCGTCAAATTTGATTACTGCAAGCTCCCCAAGCGGTACCCCTATATATAGTGATTATGAGAGTTCCCGACCAAATCCGCTAAAAACGCTAAAAACGCTAAAAACGGTAAAAAAACGCTAAAAACGGTAAAAACGCTAAAAAACGCTAAAAACGGTAAAAAACGGTAAAAACGGTAAAAAAACCATAACATGGTCAATATTTGTCAAAAAAAAAATTCATCGCGTTTGCTGACCAAATCGCGTTGCCGACCAATCGCCCGCCAGGACCAATCGCGTTTGTCGCCCAATCGCCCGCCATGGTTTCGGCATAGCAAAATACATAGCCGGGGCTCTGAACCAAACCCCATAACATGGTCAACCTACCTATCCATGGACTCCCGCCAGGTTGACAAACTACATAGTCCACCTGTCCATGGGCGCGCACACAGAGGACGGCCCACCATGGCTTCGCCCGCCATGGACTAAAAATACATAGCCTGGGGGTTCTGACCCCTACCAGACGAACGATGCTCAAACAATGCAGCGAGGTTTCTGGCCCATTGGGAATTGAAGGGGGGTCACCCACCATCTCGCTCTAATGTATTAAGGAAATCTATAATACAAAAAAAAATAATGGAAATCAATTATCAAAAAAACAACAATGTTTGAAAATTTATTAAAATTAGATTACACAATCCATGTAAAAATAAGACTATAAAAAATTCTAATTATTGCAGTTTGCATAAGTATTTATTGAAAAGTCAAGTATTACCATGCTCAATATGTAAAAAAGGTACATATGCAAAAAGTAAAATTTGTGTTGATTGTCGTGTATTGCCATGCTCAAGATGTAAAAAAGGTACAAGAGCAAAAAATAAAATTTGTGCTGGTTGTAGAGTTTTAGTCAGAATAGTGGATAAATTTATTGGAAATTTTAATTATAATGCTGAGTGCATAAGATTTAGATGTATTCAGGTTTAATCACATGATGGCGAGTGGACCAGCTACACCACGATAAAAAAATTGAATCGGTTTAAGAAAAAATAATCAAGTTATAAAACAATGAGTATATAAATCGGACGAGTAGTCTTTGGAACATTCGTCGCATCGAATTCGTTAATCCTTCGATTTTTTCTTTTTCTCGATCTTACAGTCCCGTTCCCCATCCTTCGTCTTTTTCTTCGTCGCATCCTTTGGCTTCGGTATGGTAGGCTTTATCGCATTTGTCGCACGAAAAACTTCGGTCGGCGCCGCATCTTTCAACGTGAGCGACTAATCTGTTTATTGTCGTAAGAGTTTTTTTACACCTGGGGCATTAGAGGTTGTCAGCGTCTGTAATTATAGGATGGGTAGTGCACATACTAACCTCTTGTATTACATGTTTAATGGCGGAGCTGTCCGCCCGTATACTAACCGATTTAACGCAAATGCACGCGACGACCTTGCACGGGGTGTCAAAATCATCCGCACTCGCTTGCAGTTGCAGCTGCAGCATAAATTATAACATGAAAAATGTTACAATTTAATAATGGTTTAAAATACATATTGTAGTTATAGTGAGATGACCGGTGGGCTATGTTGAATACATAGGTGGTGGATCATACTCATACACATTACTAAAACAATTTATCACACATTTTTCAGACTGTTTTGTAAGGTTGCCATTACTTCCTTTCTCCCCTGCTCCACTAGTTCTTTTTTTTGAACTTCACTAATTTCAAGTGTCTTTTGTTCTTTCAAATTATAGTATCTCTCCAGTTCATCCAAAATCAACTTAAACTCTTGCTCAGATATCTGTGCATCACTCAATGCTTTTGATATTAACTGCTTTATACTATTCAACTTCGACTCTGCCAAAGTTTTTATTTTATGATGTTTTTGAGCTTTTACATTAAGCTTGCGTCTGATGAAATTAATACAAACACCTGTAGCTCCACATAGTATTGCTGCTATTTCTAAAGGTAACAAAACTGGAACAGCAAATCCAATCCCAGCCATAATAACACCTGCAGATATTAAGGTAGTGTCAATTCCATCCGTGATATTAATACCACGTTTATATTTTTTAAAGAGACTTGCGTGTGTCTCGCTCTGCAATTAACTTTTGTTCAATCTCAGAAATATTTTGTAATCTATAATTCTGTACGTCCTCTGACAACTCCGGATATAATGGTGCTGTCGGTTGTTTCATTTTTTTAATAAGAAAAAATTAAATTAATTCAATCAATAATGACACCACCGTATTTACAGCGGTAGCGTTAGCAACCTTGCATACAAAGTTGACAACAGAACCAGCATCAATCTCTAAAGGACTATCAAAGTTATCGTGTTTGCGTTGGGTGGTGTGAAGCGTTATACCATAATTAGGTTGTTCAACACCATCGACAGAAACTATGACAGTGACGTCACCAACTAATCGGTCACTTGCTAAACCTATTCCCATAATCAGACCACGGCGTGTCATTACATACCCCACATTTGTTTCTGATCCACCGTTACCAAATGAGAGTACTCTATTCATTGCAATAGGACCCTTAGCCTCCGCACAGAGTGTTATAATCCCATATTTAAGAGTATCAACTCGATTAACAATAGGCACAACTCGCCTATATAAATTTTGTACATCATTTATCAAAGCCTCTAAGTCTTCTGTTTTTTTAGGCCCAAATATACTCATCGTTTTTTTTTATATAATTGTTTAAATAATTTCTAAAACACAACTCATGGGCAAGCCGTGATTATCTATCTTGTCACCATGCTCATCTCTGACTTCTACTTTTAATTCAGAAATTGTACCACCCGAAAGACGGTGATATTCAGGATAAACATAAGGTGTATATACAATATCTCCATACTGCTTATTTACTACAGGTACAACCCCTATAACAGTGCTTGGTTTACCATTGAAATAATTACCACTTGTATTAATTTGTTCCAGATGAACATAGAGCTGTTTATAAGGAGCTAAATCAATTGGACAATCTCCAGCACGAACACCTTTTATCCATCTTCTGTCCTTGAATCCCAGCATATTTGAAAGACGGGTTGACATTCGTGTCTCTATTGGCGTATCTAAAATGGCTGTAGCACTTTGCGTATAAATGGTTAGGATAATATCTTCATTTAGCAATTTAAATTGTTTTGCCAACTCTTCAAAGTTATAGAGTCCACCTGGTATAGGTTCTATTTTATCTGGGTTTCTTGTCTTAATGACTTCTTGATCAACATTAAACCAACCGATAGTGTATGTAAAACTTTTCAATCCAACGCGCTTATCTCCATTTCTATTATCGACATACTGTTGTAAGTGAATAGAGCTGTCTATGTTTGAAATGGTATGAAACATTTTTTTTTAATATATATAAATAAAAATGATTTCTAAAGAATTCAAATATAACCCGGATGCTCACTATTTAAGTACTTTCAGCAAGAAAGTGATAGATATAATAAATCAAAACATAGTCATTACATCAGACGGTAAAGGCTTTAAAGCATCATTTCCCAATGTCTTTGAAAAATACAAACGTCAAATCAGATGCTATAGTCCAACGCTGGGGAACAGATTGGATGTCATTTTGGCAGAACCAGTTGAATTTTGCCATTTGGTGCGCGACAACTGGATGTGGTATTGATTTTAGCAACCATCTAAAAGCTGATGCCTTGGTGGGTTCGTTATTTCGATTTCATGTCTACTACCAAGTCAGAAGAATATTATTTGAGATGAGTGTAGCAATGCCGCAAGACTCAAATTGGAATGCGTTAAATAACACATATAACCGAAACGCGTACGAAAGAATATGCAAGGAGTTTAACGTTGACTTATATTCAGACTGGAGACAGAAACAAAGCTATAATCATGGTCTAGGAACAATTTATAATTACTGGACACATATTGGTTATCATCCTTTGGAAAATACTGTATACGACAACAAAACGATGAGTTTTACAGTCTATGAGAGTGATAAAACATATCACATTGATTACATTGCCCAAGGATCTGAGGCTGACAACAGCTGGTCTACTTTTATACTAGATTGTTCATCTGGATTTACAAGAGCTGGGGTAGAACGCATCAATGACAGCATAAGAACATACTGCTGGGCAATCCTTGGCTCACAATCCCAAACAAAAACAGATATACTTGGAACTGGAACGGCATTTGATGCACAGAAACAATTTTTAGCTAACATAGAAGATGCAATAAACAGCCCCATCGACTTACCCAGTCAAATTTCAAGATATGAAAACACCTTAAAATATGCAAGAAGTAAAGTAAATTTTGTCTATGGAAGTGGATTGTACATGTCTCCGGGTGACATGGAATTAAGAATTGGAACAATACAAGACTACAATAATGAAATTGTAATAGCAACCAATGCACAAGCATTAGGATTAAATAATGATGTAAATGTAAAACCAGTACCACCAAAAAGTGTTCAACCTTTTCAAGGCACCACAACAAAGAAATTTTTACCGGAACATTCTGATAAATCAATACATAAAACTGTGGAACCACCAGAAATACAAAAAATAGCGATTGAACACGAAGATAACAAAACAACCATAATTGTTGGTACTATAGTACTAGGTCTTGCTGCATTACTTATCTACGAGATTTACTAAACCACTCTTTGGCTGCCACATATAGCAACCCAACAGCGGCAATAAGCAAAGCCCATAGATTGTTAGCAAGCCAATTAATAACATTACCTGTTGCAGATAAAAGCCATGATACTATTGCACCAATAACTCCTGGTAAAGCTGCTGCTGCTTTACCAGCTAGGTTAGCAAGAAGTTTACCAAGATTACCTAGTTGTTTTTTTATCCAATCCTTAGCACTTGATGGTTCAGGTTTTGGAGTTGGAACAGGTGCAGTCCCTCCCGTTGTGGGAATAATGGTCTCAACTAATACCCCAATAATCATACCAAAGGCAGTCAAAATACTAACAATAGTAATACCTTGCTCCCTAAACAAGGTTTTGATTCTCTCACCCAATGTTGTGTCTTCTCTTAACACCTTATTTATAGTTTCTTTTATCCTGTTTATTTGACTGCGTAATGCTTCTTTGTTTTCACTCGCCGCTTCAAGTCGTGCACTTTTTTCATCTTCTAAGTTTTTTATTCTGTCACGTAGACACTCTTGTTGAAACTCATCCTCCTGCCCGGGGGTGCTCACCTGTTCTAATTTTTGTTTTTCTTTTGCTATATCTTTATCAAGCTCAGTGAGCTTTGAGAGATTATTAGTAAGTTCTCCACGAAAGCTTTGCAATCTCTTATCTAAACCTCGTATCTCTCGCAGTGTTAGATCTTCTGGTTGTGTTTTAGAATAAGTTTCATCTATTGTATTACTCAAATTACTCTCAATTGTAATTACAGCATCTACTGTATTTTGTACATCTTCAGTTGTTGAAAAAGTTTGCAATGGTATATTTTCTGCAGCGATGGTATCTCTTGTTTTTGCCAAGGATGCTAATTCCGCCCTACCCCGAGCAAGTCTTTCACGTGGAACTAAATAATCATACATTTTTAAAGTGTTTTTCACAAAGTCAATACCATATTTTTTAACTAAAGTGTCCAACTTATAAAACTTGATTGGTTCGTTTGGATTACTTCCCCTATAATAGGTAAGTGGGACGTCATCCTTCCCCAACCGAACTGCATATAACATTGTTCTACCGTTTTCGTCCTCAGCCGCTCTGAAATCATCTTTATAATCAATTCCACTGATCTCAGCATTAACTTCAGTAAAAAATTGATCTACTAACCACTTTTTTTGTGTGAGCTGTACTTTTATTTTATCTTCCCCTTGAAGCTGATTAATATGATTATTTTCATTTAGAATTTGTCTCTGGAATTCTAAGCCAGGTTGTATAAATTCTTCATCAAGTAATTCATCTACATAAGCATCTCGATCGAACGTAGGATTGTCAAACTCAGCCATTGTTTATTTTTATTTAAAAAAAAAATATATATATATTTAAAAACATGTCAGCTTACGGAAGTAAACTCAATCCTCATAGAAAACTCAGAGAACCTCATGGTGCCAAGGGCATCCGCACAAGTGTAGTTGTTACTAACAACCCTTCAACGATAGACCAAACCCAGCGACTGCTTGTGAGATTTCCCAATCAGAGTACTAATGATGTGATAGTTCCACGTACTGCTCGTCTTGCCTTTGAAATAGAACTTAAAAGCAGAACAGACGCCAACGCTACTCTATACCAGAATCTGGGTAGAACAATTGTGAAAGAAATGACAATCAGAATAAGTGGTAACGAAGTCATGTCAATAAATGACAGTGATATATATCATTGTTATGTAGATTTATGGAAAAGCCCTAGCGAACGACAAAACATGGTTTACCAAGGTGTGGGTAAAGCAAACATGTTAAAACATAGAGTTGGCGCGGGAGATGCTTCCTCAAACATCGGAGATGAAGCTGTAGCAGCAGCTTATGGAAATAGATTTTGCATTCCACTGGACTTTGAAATGTTAGAAAGTCATATGCCATTTTATCAAGCGGGGCTTGGTGATAGGTTAGAATATGAATTAACGTTTAACGAGTATAACAAAGTTATCAAAAGCAGTGATGATGATGCATCTTATGTAATAAAAAATATCTGCTTGGAATTTGATACGGTTAGTGATGTTGAATTAGCCAGACAAATAAGACAGCAAACCAATGGTAAGATGTCATTTATGTATGATCGTATCTTGCAACTTAGAAAAATAATAGCAAACAAATCTGATACCCTTTGGAATATCGACATTAATACACCAGCACGGAGCATGAAAGGTATTTTAATGCTGTTTGAAGACCCAGAAAGAACAGACACGGAATCCTTTTACAACCCAATGATTGAAAAGGTTGAAATGACAATAGAGGGCGTACCAAATCAGTTGTATAGTCAGGGCATGAGGGCATATCAGCATTGGGATGAAATCAACAAATATTTTGCCTTAACGTCAAAAAGAAACAAAGAGACAGACGTAGTAGCGAGGGACTTATACTTTACCCATGTTTCTCTTGAGACCTATCTAACAAAAGCATATGCTTTGTGGCTTGACCTTAGAACATGTGATGACAATTTATTACACGGCAGTGGAAGAAGAATAGAGGGCGGCGGTGGGGGCGGTATATCGATACTCATAAATAAAAAAGCAGATGCAGATCAACTTTTAAATATTTATCTATATATAATACAAGATGCGCAAATCAATTTCGAAGATGGAAGATTCAAGGAAGTACGATACTAAATATCCTAAATATCCACACAGTGCCATTATCTGTGGTCAGACAGGCTGCGGAAAAACAGAGTTTGTTCTTGACATACTTGAACAAGAGTATGTTGGAGTTTTTGAACATATAATTATATTGTGTCCAACCATAGAGTGGAACGAGGCTTATACAAATAGACCCTGGATAGGAGATGTGAGAAACCCGAGAGATAAAAAAATAATAATTGTCAATCCCGTGAGCAACGACAAAGAAATGCTACAAGAACTGTTGCGTTTATTTTTCAAACAATATGCCGGCAAGCCCACATTATACATCATTGATGATTGCTCCGCCACAAAAGAATTAACAAAGAAAAAAGATATGTTATCAGAGTTGGCATTCTCCGGTCGTCACGCCAAACAATCAGTATGGGTCATTTCACAGAGATATAATTCTGTATTGAAAGATTTGCGGGAGCAAGCAAAATGGTTGTGTATGTTTTACACCAAGGACAGAGATAGTTATGAAAATTGTTTGAGAGAAAATGATGTTATTCCAACGCTGGAAGAGAGAACCAGAATAAGAAAAGCTTTAGCAAAGACTAAATATTCCAAGTTAATTTTGAGGACTGACCAACCCACTGGTTATTGGGTTGAATAATGTTTAACAGCATGTTGCTAATTTATTTAAACTCCCTATTAAGAGTTTGGAGTACTAGATTAAAATGCGATTTTATCCATTTTTTCTGTATTGCAGCGGAGCTGAAATAAACGCGGAGAAAAAAAGGCGGCTAGAGTTGCTGGGATTTGGAAAGTGTGGCATGATTTTGGACAACCAACCGACTGACGACGTGTCGACGCTAGTCACCGACAAAGGAGAAAGTTTCATCATTCCCGAAGCGTACACGGACGAGGCTAAAGATCGGCTCAACACCTTATTGTGGCCCAAAGAAGAAGAAGACACCGACTATTTCAAAATGGAGCAAGATATAAAGGACTCCATGAAGCTGTGGAAGAACTTAAAAAGGAGGGACAAATTTATGCTCGTGGACAAGTACGTGCTCGGATTAAAGTGCGACCTTGCTGAAAAAAAAATGGTCAAAAGTGTCATTACCACGGCACTCATTTTAAAGATGATTCCAAACTGCGACGTCACCTACCAGGATTTTGAAATTAAACACATTAACGGGACCTTTGACGAAGATTATTTTTCAAAATTGAGTAATGCTAATAGCAATGCTAACAGCAATTGAGTAATGCTAATAGCAATGCTAACAGCAAATGAGTAATGCTAATAGCAATGCTAACAGCAAATGAGTAATGCTAATAGCAATGCTAACAGCAATTGAGTAATGCTAATAGCAATGCTAACAGCAATTGAGTAATGCTAATAAAAAAATAGCATTGTTTTAACCATTTGATGGGGAATATTTTTCAAAATTGAGTAATGCTAATAGCAATGCTAACAGCAATTGAGCAATGCTAATAGCAATTGAGTAATGCTAATAGCAATTGAGTAATGCTAATAGCAATGCTAACAGCAATTGAGTAATGCTAATAGCAATGTTAACAGCAATTGAGTAATGCTAATAGCAATGCTAACAGCAATTGAGTAATGCTAATAAAAAAAAATAGCATTGTTAATAACAATGCTATTAACAATACTAACCATTACTAGTTGTGTGGTGAATATCGCAGCTGGTTGTTTCGTATTTTATGTTTATTTCAAAATAAAAAATAAAATGACTACTATAAAAATGAATGCGGAAGAACTATTACAAGGTATCATGCTGGAAGATTCCACGGAACGTTTTACAGATGAATCAAATCAACAAGAAACAAAAAAAGAAAGATTATCAGCCATAGTGGCTGGCGGTGGCAGTCGTCAATATTTGGGTAAAGACATACAACTCGAGACTATAGATAGCATGCCCCCAGATGAAATTAATAAACTTTACTGTAGATATGAAGCAAGACTTGGGGCAAGCATGGCCAAGACTTTAGGCAATTATTTTATTAAGTTGTATGTGATGGGAGTATCAACATATTTTAATATAACCAATCCACCAAAACTGACAGAAGATTTGGAGGAAGACCCATTTATTAAACATGCTTTAACAAGTGCGTGTTGTGAGTTGTATTACAAGTATGGAATGTACTTAGCGCCATTTACAGCAATGCTGACAACTGTTCGACATATTGATTTTAATAAAAATAAAAATGTCGATAATAAAAATGATGGAGAACCAAGTGGAGAATCAAGAGAGTGAAGTTGATACACAATCTGTTAAACAACAAAATCCAAAACGAGTAAAAGCTGGGAAAAAAGGAGCAGCAGCAAGGAAGGCAAAGCGTTTGCTTCAAGATGCAGGACAGATAACAAAAGTATCAAGAGAGGAACCAGAAAAAATCAAAATAAATGTATACAAAAATTATATTCCACCGATTTTATTAGTAGGCTTTGCTGGGTTGGGTTTGTATATTTATAACAAGAAATCGGTAGCACCACCACCACCTGTAGCTGTGCAACCTGTTTATGTTCCACCAAAAGACCCGTTTGATTTTTAATTATTTTTTTCTTCTTCATATTAAAAATAATGGCAGCAAGTATTGACGGAAAACAAATTGTAAATATGATGTATCACGCTGGACTGGAAACACTTTTAACTGTAGGATATTCTGAGATTGGCAGAAAACTACTAAAAAGACCAGCCCCTAAAGTGGATTTAAATATTGTAGATGTTATGATGCTGTCTGTGGATATAATGTTAGCAACGGCTACAAATGATATGTTGATCAAGCAAGGTATTATTCCTGCGGATATAATGAAATAAAAAAATATATATAAAATGGCAAGCGCAGTAGCAATGATGATCGGTGGTGCATTAACAAACGCATTGGCATTTAGCGGTTCAAATTATTTCTTTTCAAAAATGGGAAGTCATTCAGATGAGGAAAGACAAAGGCATGACAAAGCCGTAGAACAATTGGAAGCAGCACAAGCGGCGTGGAATAAAAAAAGAACAGAGAGATTAGATTTTATTAACAAGCAACTGCAAAAAGAGCATCATGCAGGGCAGACGTTTGATGATGTGGACCAAGCTATGAAACAGTATTATTACATAACTGGCAAACATTTGCTTTTGGAAGCGGAGCCCAAGTTGAGTGATTTTTATACACCATCTCCGGATCAACAGAATAGAGAAATTACGTTTATTGTGGTGGGCATGGCTGCAACTGGATTTGTAGCGTACAAATTGAGTTCATAGTTTAAAACTATATAAAAATAGTTTTAAACTCTAAGTATGTTTACTTTGTCAGGTCTCATCTTCGTTATTTCACTTTCTTCTTTTTACGACCACGACTTCAGGTTCAGAATCGCTATCTTCCTCAGACTCGCTCTCAGACTCGCTTTCAGACTCGCTCTCAGACTCGGATACTGTCTTGGCGTATCTCTTTTTCTGTGTCTTGGCGTAGCTCTTTTTTACTGTCTTGGCGTAGCTCTTTTTCTTTTTCTTTTTCGGTTCTCCACTTTTCGGAATGATTAAGTCATATGCATGATAGCTATGTTTCTTGTTTTTACATGGTTTCAATCCAAGTGGTCGCACATAATATGGTGGTTCTACACTAACCTCCTCTATTCTATCTTTGAGATGACCAGGCGCCCATACCTCACTGTTGTCTGATAATGTTAATATCATGGATGGACCATATCGAGTTTTCACTATGTGTGTATCTGTAATAGTGAATATTTCATTCAATTCCAAGTCGGCCCATTTCTTTGTGCTATCTTCTGATTTTTGCTCTTTAAGCATTTCATCAAATCGTGCAGTATCCATTGTTTTTATTTAATATATATATTTCCTTAACCCATTTTCAAAAATTGTTAATAGTACTGTTAATAGCATTGTTTTATATATATTTTTCCTTAATACTTTAAAATGGAAAAGATTTATTACAGTCCACAAGGATTTTGGAGAGGTTACACAGCAGTTAACAAATTAGCAAAAGAGGCAGGTGTCAGTAAGAAACAGGCCTTAGAATTTTTAAAAAAACAAGCTGTGTGGCAGATTTATTTACCCGCACCAAAGAAAATAATTAGACCCAGGTTTGACGTTTCCGTTAAGAATGGAGTGCATCAAGCTGATTTGTTATTTCTGCCGCATGACACTTTTGACCGCAAGACATATAAATATGCGTTAACCGTGGTTGATATTGCGAGTAGATACAAAGAAGCAGAGCCGCTGACTTCCAAGGATAGCAAAGAAGTTGCCAAAGCATTTGAAAATATATACAGTCGGCATCTAAAATATCCAAAGTTATTACAAGTGGATCCAGGCAGAGAATTCATGGGTGCAGTATTGCAGTTGATGGCAAAACACAATGTAAATATCAGACGGGGCAGAACAGATATACACAGAGATCAAGCTATAGTGGAAAGATTTAACAGAACATTAGCTAAAAGATTGTTTGGTTATCAGTATGCTAAGGAAATGGATTCGAAAAAACGCAACAGAGAGTGGGTAAAGAGATTATCAAAAGTTGTTAAAGCCATAAATGTGGAGATAAAAAAGCCCCCTCCTGTTGAAACAAAACTATTAAAAGGTGATCCTATCTGTATGAATGCAAGTGTAAGATATTTATATCAACCCGGGGAACAAGAAGGTGGAAGACGCAGAGCAACTGATCCAATGTGGAGTGTAGATATTCACAAGATTGATAGTTATATGGTGACGCAAGGCATAAGAGTTTATTATTTAAAAGCACCAGCACCTCAAAGAGGATTTGTCAAAGAAGAATTACTTATTGTTCCTGCTGATACTCAAATTCATAAGTTTTGATAAAACCCATAGGCATCCGTTGTAATTCCATCTTCTCGAATGTATCTTTTAGTGTAAAATGGTGACAGTGTTACTTTGTTTACTGTTATGCCATATATTTGATGCTTTTTCGATCGTATCATATTCATTTCATGGATGTATTTTTTCATGTTAAACAATGCATCTTTGTAGTTCTCAAAGTTGATATGTTTTTGGATTACATAATTTTTTACTCCCTTTGCTTTCTTAATAATCTGCTCATCCGCTCTCAAAATAGAATATAGCTTGGGTCTTAATCCAATATACTCAACTATAGGAACACCAGCACATTCATCTTTCATTTTACCTATTACTTTTTTGTTTGTATCATCGTGCATGGGGTGATTTTGAGGATAATCACTTAGATCATACTCGTCTTTCATTTCAACCATGTCTTTGTATGCGTCTTCTGTTTTGATGTCTATCAGTAGGCTGTCAGTGTCTGTGTATAATAAAGTACAGCCATCTCCGTACCTTTTCTTCAGGGTATTATAGTACCAGTCATACATCATGTACTTTGATAAATCTAAGACTGCCATCCCAACATAAATTGGTTTGTTTAATGTTATTTTCGTTTTGTTTACATGTAATGCCGACAATTCATCTGAAAATGTTATCCGCCTGTTAAAGTTGGGTTTAGCTATTATTTTTCTTATTTTTTTATTTTCAGAGCCGTCAGTTTTGACTAGTTTTATATCAGTTCGCTTGCGTATATTTTCCATTGTTTTGCCAAACACAGAGTTGTTCATAAGTTTGTAAAAATCCTTTTCAAAGGTTGATTTTGCTTTTTTCCTAAGTTCTGTGTTTAGGTTTATGTATGATGCCATCCATGGTTTTTCATTGAATTCTAATACTCTGTGGATTTTTGTTAATTTCATGCCTAATGATAAATACAACTCTAAATTTCTGTAATGTAACACATATTTTTCTTTGTCCATAAGATTGGGGACTAGTTGTTCTGTCATCACGTTATTTTCTAACAGATCTGTCTGGTATTCAGATAACCATACTTTTTTCACTGCTAATGTTTCCGGTGCAAGTGGATAATTATTGTGAGATTCATGGAGTTTTTTTGGATATTTCAAATCCACTTCTAGAAAATGTCCTTTTCCTTTTGTTGGTTTAGAAAATTGTCCACTCTTGTTTTCTGTTTCCACCCACTTAAAACCAGAATATGGAAGTGGCTGACTCATTGACCACCCATAAAGATTATTTGCATCAAAATACATTAAAAAGTTGTTTTCCTCGTTAGGGTTATAATCAGCTACGTGTGGATTGTTTGCTTTGGCATATCGTTTTGATACCATACTAATTCCACCACGCATACCTTTTTCTACAAACAAGTGCTGGTCAATGTCTGTCAAAAGTTCTAATTTTATTTTAGAATGTTTAAGTAAAGCATCCCAAGATAATCCAGGTGCTGTGTAGTAATGCAAGGGATCGAGTTTATAGGCCGTCATGCATGTTTTTCTGAACGTTTGAAATACATCAGCCAACAAAGTGACATCCGTTTTTAGATATAAATCATGATAGTCTCCAAGAGTTTTACAGTTAAACTCTTTCCATATTTTTTGAGCATGCTCGTAATCTTCGGGACTTATACTTTCATCTGAGAGACTACTGTAAAACTTTTCTATAGGTGGTAATTGCGTTTCCTCAAATCTTTCCACACTGTCCATATATTCGTATGGATAAACCCCTTTTCGTAAAAGTAGATCAGTTTTATCTGCAAAAGTTTTTTTGGTGAGTCTGAAATCAGATTTGTCTGTTGCATCAACCAGCCTTTCTAAGGAAGATGCCATAAACTGAAAGCTATCCAAGAATCTAAGTTGTCCAACACTAAATGAAATATACTTTTCAGCGTTGTTTGGGATGCATGTAATACTACCTGTCATTTTATGTATTTTTTGCATGATGAGATGGCTATCATATCCTTTGAGGTTATGAAATACAACAGGGATGGTTGTTTTACCTGGTTTTATTTTCAGTTTCAGGTTACAGTCTTTATGTGCTGCGCCTCTGTATTCACCTGTAAAATGACAGTGGTCTCTTACTTTACCGTTTTTACCTTTCCATATTTCATTCTCACATATCCAACAGTGTGTTGCTTTTTTATGATCTTTCTCATTTTGCCGCGTCATGATTAAGGGTTTTGGGTGTTTAAATATTTCAATAATGTTGTTTTTTTCACATTCTAAGTGATTTAAAAACTTTTCAACAACATCTTCCCCTCTGTAAATAACAGGTTCTTCAGCTTTGCCATCATATCTGACAACCTGGTATCCAAACCCGCAAGCTTCATGTACATTTTTAATTTCAGATTTTTCTCCAAATTTAGTCGATTGCGGCTGGATTGTACTCTCAAAATCAGCATATATTGCATAAGGCACATGCATCTGATTTTGATGATTTTTAAATTTTACAGTATGTTTACCTTCTTTTGGCATTTCTATTCTGCAAGAATTTTTGTTGATACCTTCACAGTCTTCTCTGTGTTTTTCAAGTAGTCCTTTTCCAGAAAATCCATGAAGGCAACGATCACAGAAGTAAGTTTTACCATGATGTTTGTTTTGGTGAGAGAGTAGTCTCTTCAGATGTTTTATCCAACAATAGTGATATTTTGTTATTTTTGTTGTTGTTGGTTTGTCGGGATGATCATCAGGGTCATAGTTGTCATCTATGATTCCTTCTTCATTATTTGGATCATCAGGGTCATAGTTGTCATCTATGATTCCTTCTTCATTATTTAGATCATCAGGGTCATAGTTGTCAACTATGATTCCTTCTTCATTATTTGGATCATTCTCTGATTCTTCTTCAACCTCAACGTCTTCAGATATTAAAAGCAGATTAATTCGCTCAATATCTTTTGGTTGTTCTGATATTTTATACGGGAACACATTTACTTTTTTACTGTTCTCTGATGTGGTGTACCCGTAAACATTAATAGCAAGATTGTTGTGTTTTTCTACTTTGGAAATTTGAGAAATTGGTGTAGGAAAGTCAATGCCCTTTTTCTTTAAGAACTCTATACTAGGATATTTTGACAACCTGTCGGTGTGATCTGCGGCTGGATTTAAAGCAGAATTTATTGCATGAAACAAACATTGATCATCCTTATTTTTTACATTGATAATCGCTTTCTTGTCAGCTACTGCTTTAGGCAAAGGAATATATGAAGAACCTATTAACGGCTCGTACCTTGCAATATTTAAGTAAAGATCAACACAGTGGTCAATTTCCAATCCTGATGCTGCCTTTGTAAATCTTTCCAATCTCTGTAGTAGGTTTGCGGATGCTTCATCGTAAAACTCATTTATTTTTTCAGAGTTTAAAATTGCAAATTGGTTGCTAAATAATACTGCTGTGATGTGGTTTGCGGTAGCACCATTATCTTTGAAGAGCTCTACAGTGAGACCTAATTGAAACTTTAATCCATTCATCTGTGTCAGCTCTTCACTGATTTGTTCTGTAATAATGGGTTTCTTATCATGTAATAGTTCTTGAGGGTCTTTATATCGCTCAACAGACATCTTGTATGCTTTGAAATAACCACATCTTGGTTTGTCAACCAGTTTTAATTCTTCTTCAGATTTTCTATCATTAAGCTCTTTTAATTTTTTATCATTAAGCTCTTTCAATTCATTTATAACATTCTCTCGTAATTTAGCATATTTCTTATCAGATTTCTGCTTTTCTCGTTTACGTAGTTTTTTGTTACGTCGTCTCTTATGTAAATTTTCTAATGTTTGAGATTTAACCTCTGTAGTTTCCTTTGGAAGAGATTTAACCTCTGGAGTTTCCTTTGGAAGAGCATCTAGCCCCATTCTAAGCTGATCATCATTAATTCTTCCTTCCCGGTGTAATTGAAAAATGTAGTTCGCGTTGTCCGTTTTTGAGGCTGGTTTAACTCTTGGAACTGGGGTTGGTTTAACTCTTGGAGCTGGGGTTGGTTTAACTCTTGGTTCCGGAATTGGTTTAACTCTTGGAGCTGGGGTTGGAATTCTTGATTTACCTCGTGGTGCTGGAATTGGTTTTACACTTTTCAGCACTTTGGACTCAACTGGTTGAATAGCCATTAGGCTATGTTCTAGTGCTTCTTTGCTTATCACTCCTGTATCAAACAGGTGTATTAATTTTTCTATAACAGTCGTCATTATTTTCTTTATATATATATTTTCATATTTTCTTTAAGTCATTTTTCAAAAAAAATAATAAAAAATTATGGTTCAAAATACATATTGTAGGTATAGCGAGATGGTGGGTGACCCCCCTTCAATTCCCAATGGGCCAGAAACCTCGCTGCATTGTTTGAGCATCGTTCGTCTGGTAGGGGTCAGAACCCCCAGGCTATGTATTTTTAGTCCATGGCGGGCGAAGCCATGGTGGGCCGTCCTCTGTGTGCGCGCCCATGGACAGGTGGACTATGTAGTTTGTCAACCTGGCGGGAGTCCATGGATAGGTAGGTTGACCATGTTATGGGGGTTTGGTTCAGAACCCCGGCTATGTATTTTGCTATGGCGAAACCATGGCGGGCGATTGGGCGACAAACGCGATTGGTCCTGGCGGGCGATTGGTCGGCAACGCGATTTGGTCGGCAAACGCGATGAATTTTTTTTTTGACAAATATTGACCATGTTATGGTTTTTTACCGTTTTTACCGTTTTTACCGTTTTTAGCGTTTTTTAACGTTTTTACCGTTTTTACCGTTTTTAGCGTTTTTTACCGTTTTTAGCGTTTTTTACCGTTTTTAGCGGATTTGGTCGGGAACTCTCATAATCACTATATATCCCCTGTAGAGGGGCCCCTTTACACAGGAGGACAAACTCATTTTATAATTGTTGTGACTCGGTTTCCTAAATGATCATACCAAATTAAAATCAAATACATTCACATTTGGACAAGATATGCAGTTTGTTGTGTTTTTTACCTGATTTCCCTCTATGGAGCCCCCGAGGATGGAGCCAAAATATGAAAACTTATTGCACATCTGCAAATCCTTAACTAAGAAATACACCAAACATGAAATCTCAAAGAGTACAGAAGAATTAACGTCACAAGCCCGAAACGTAAATAACTGGAAGTTCCCCTGTTGCGGGGTCCCTTAATGCAGCCTGGAGGTCAAAACCAGTTTTATATATGTTGTGCCTCGAGCCCTTAAATGACATACCAACCTAGAAGCGTAACCATTCACATCTGGACAAGATGAGTATTTTTTTGTGAATTTTGACCTGTTTACCCCCGCCACCATCCACCCCCACCCCCACCACCAACATCCGCTCCACCCAACACCCCACCCCTCCCTAACTAAGAAATACACCACACATGAACTTGAGATCTCAAAGGGTATAGAAGGGGCCGAAACTCTGTAATAGTAGTAAATTACTGCAAGCTCCCTAAATGACCATAGACAATTAGAATCAAATCCATTCACATATGGACAAGATATGTGTTTTTTTCTGATTTTTTATCTAATTACCCCAGTGGGCGGAGGCAACATCCGAGATATTACTGTAGCCCCATGGGTCATCAAATTAAAAAAACAAATCTAATTATATACCAACTTGAGTGAATTTCAGTTCAATGACACGAAGATGGTAGCACGGCCCTTACTACCTTATTTGATTCTCTGGTACAAACAAAATATACGAGAGATTGAATGACAGGTTATGTTGTATTCGTTATATATATAATTATTATATATGTCTGCTTGTGACATGAGCAGGTTATGCTGCCCAGGCTATCTTAGGTACCGAGAAATAACAAGTAGTACAGAACTGTTTGTGTTTTTCGCCATTTTAGGAGTTCAATACCTATAAGTATATATATATATATAATATATATATATATATAACAGGCGGTGAAAAATCGTTCCTCAACCGGGACTCGAACCCAGGATATCTGGTTTACCGTACCAGGGCTCTAACCACTGAGCTATCGAGGACATGCGGTTAGGAATCGATTATTTATTACTTACCTGTACCCGGTTACATACACCCCCAACAGATTGAAATTCGTCCCTGAATTTCTAGTGGAGTTAACTCCAGGCCGGCTGTCAGACTTATTTTCATACTGCGTACACATTTAGGTTCGTACATCCGTACGAAAATCAGATTTACATTCAATATGTTCATTGAGTCAATCTCTTAGACACCTGAACCTTTGCTCGTTTACATTTCTATGGCAGCAGTATGCTCTTATCAAATGTAGGCCAGGTCAATATGAATGACCTTCACTTACCTAAATTTAAGAGATAACCATGCTAAGATTTTCAATCTGGGACGGTATGTGAGTGGTTTTACTGTCAGAAATTTCGTTTAACGACGCGGTAGCGGAGCCGTAAAATGTAATTTCAGACCGTTTTCAGACCGTAAAACAAACACATACTGTCACAGATTGAAAGTCTTAGCATAGTTATCTCGATTCTAATGCTTTTCCATTCAAATGCTACAACTATAAAATATAAAACTAGAGGTTGTTTTAGTAAAAAGAAATGTCTCCCCCACTGGGGAAAATGCCATAAATCCCGCAAAAAATAAATAATAGAAAAAGATGATATGCGCAACTAGGCCTGGTACTGAACATCCTTGCCAAGTTTCATTGAAATACGGCAAGGGGTCTAGTCCGGACACATTTTGTGTATTAAAACCTTTAAAGGGCCTTAACTCCGCCAACTATTATTTAACCGAAACACGACGAAGCTATGCGCAACTAGGCTTGGTACAGATCATCCTTGCCAAGTTTCGTTGATATCTGGCCAGGGCATCAGGAGAACAAGTCCGGACAAAGTTTATGTATTAAAACTTTTAAAGGGTCATAACTCTGCCAAAAATCTTTCAACCAGAACACAGCGTCGATATGCGCAATCAGGCTTGTTACAGTTTCATTGAAATCTGGACAGCGGTTTAGGAGAACTAGTCGGGAAAATGTTTTTGTATTAAAACCTTTAAAGGACCATAACTCTGCCAAAAATCGTTCAACCGGAATACAGCGACGACATGCGCAATAAGACTTGGTGCTGATCATCATTGCCAAGTTTCGTTGCAACCTGGACAGGGCTTCAGGAGAACTAGTCCTGACAAGGTTTGTGTATTAAAACTTTTAAAGTGCCATAATTCCGCCAAAAATTCAACCGGAACATGGCGACGATATGCACAACTAGGCTTGGTACTGATTATCTCTGCAAAGTTTCGTTGAAATCCGGCATCTGGTCTTGTCGTGCCCTCAATGGTTTATTCTCTTGTTGTTCTGACTTCTGTCAAGTCACTGAGTACCTTCTTTGTGGCTTTCTAGGCTATTGTTTTTTTTGTATTTATATATATACGAGCATCTTTGTGTTTTACTTATATTGCCTATTAATGCTGCGTTGTTGGTTAGAGAATAGTTCATGGCGGGGATTTCTTTATTTACACTGTCCCGTTTTATTGGGTTGACGGTTGGGTACGTATGAGGTTTGGTGAACCCTAGAACCTGAATTAAACCCCCAGCGGCCTTTTTTGCCACTGACCGTTCCAAGGCGTAGCCCTATTGTCAACCCTTTTGTGTTTGTGATGTCTTATGTGGCATTGTCATCTTTAAATCTGTTCTTTGTTTCTGTGTGTTTGTGGTTGACTGTCATCCTTGAATGCTACTTTTCCTGTTCGATTTTTATATCTATACTTACATCTACATGCCAGGCAGCAATACATTAGGTGAAGTGAATTCACCTTCTTTTTAAATAAGCATTTCGTTTAGCTACATTAAAGTTGTGCATTCAGGTATTAATATTCAATGTTTCTACTAAAAGAAGGTCAATAAAGATGGCACTGACATACACAGTTTATTGAATGTTTATTCGACCGACAGCAATAAAGCGGGGCTTCTGTATCTCATGTGTCCCTTCTGTGTCCCATGGACACATTTTATAGTATTCCTATATTGTTTTTCAATTCTGGAAATCTAATTTGCCATTCAGATCAAGTTGCCGATTCAGTTCAGGAGACGTGCAAGGTTTGTCCTGCTGGAAGACAGTGCACCAACCCAGCGTAAGTTTATATGTTGTAATGTTATAATGTAAAATATGTAGTTGTTTAAAACAATTAAAAACACGGCTTGTATAAATGGGGGATCGGAACACAGGTTCTTAAACTATTGTCTGGGGCGCTTGTTTCAACCAAAGTTTTTTTGGACTTTTGAGTCAAAACTCATCTAGTACCTAAATAAGTTGTATATCAGTGAAACAGATATGTTTAGTGGTAAATAAAAAAACCTTACTATTCCAAATCGATTGAGAAATAAAAAAAATCATGCGCTAAAGATGTTTTTGATTGTCAATGCAAAATGCAAAATTCTGATTTTTTTTGGATTTTTTTCAGAATTTTTATCCAAAAATGTTTTTAGATTGTTGGATATTCGTAAATAAACAAAATATGAAGGCTAACTGACGTTATTTGAAATTTCTTAATGTTCTGCTGTCCCACCAACAAGGAATTTACATAGGAAAAGCCCCATCAAAAAATCATTTTGGCTGCAAAATATTTATTTCTCAACCGATTTTCAAAACTAACGTAGTTTTATTTACCACTGAAAATGCCAGTTCTAGTGATATATAATGGATGTAAGTATTAGTTAAATTGCTGAAGCTACTGCGGGAAAACATTTGGCTGAAACAAGCCCACCAAACAATAGGTATAACAGGACACGTAGCATCCATAGAACACAGTCAATTCAAAACAAACAATTACAAGAAAAATAGAAGCAAAGTATGTGTCACCATAAACTTATAAACGGTTGACAATCCGAGTACCACCAAAAACACGTGTACAAAACAAACATTAATCCTGATGAAAATCGGGGTAACACCAAAACACGTATACAAAACCAACATTAATCCTGATGAAAATCGGGGTAACACCAAAACACGTATACAAAACAAACATTAATCCTGATGAAGAATAGAAGCAAAATATGCACCACAACAAATACAAAACAGTTGACAATAGGGGTACCGCCTTGGAACGGTCAGTGACAAAAAGGTTGCTAATGGGGCCTTTACACAGGATAGCGACCTTTGTGCCTCCCGTGTGCGACCATAAATGTTGCCAGGTCGTCGTTGGAGGGCCAAAGGAGGCAGAATGGTTGCCTAGGTCGTTCAAATGGGGTACACAGGAGGTTCAGACATTGCCATGGACGCCATGGTCGCCGTGAATTTTTGAACATGTTCAAAACAGTCGCACAAAGGTCGCCGAGGAGGTTGGTTGCTCAAAGGTGGCTCAAAGGAGGCAGAAGGGAGGCACAAGCATTACCGTGGTTGCAGAATGGAGGCACAGTTGTCGCCCCAATGGTCGCCAGGTAATAGATGCCTTCTGCTTCAAATTTTCCCGTCAATCTGGGCGATACTTCTGCTTCCCTTGTGCCTCCCTTGTGCCTCCTTTGGACGACCAATAGCGTGCATTGAACGATGACTTTGGCGACCGCTGTGCCTACATTCGGCGACCACGGCAACCCTTGAGCCACCATTGCAATGCTTCTGCCTCCCTTCTGCCTCCTTTGAGCTACCTGTAGTGCCTCCTCAGCTGGCCTATTAATAGAGGGCTGGTACCTGCAGTGTTTCATTGTGTTTGCAGACGCTGAATGGTGAACAACTCGACTCAAGAAAGACTCAACAGGCACAAGACATCATGCCTCCCAAGAAGTGCACAATCTTTATCTTCTGGAGATGTTCTCACTTTGGCAGCTAGGAGGAAAGTGATGGAAAAGCGCCAGAATCAGGGCATATATATACCCAGGCACTCCAGGTTGCCCAGCAGTCGCCAGGGGTCGCCCAAACAATGCTCAAGGGTCGCCTAGGAGGCAGAAGCATGGCTGCATGGTCGTCCAGTGATCGCCGTTATTTGACAATGGTCGCCGATGATGGCACAGAGGAGGCACAGAGGAGGCACAGAGGAGGCACAAAGGAGGCTCAATGGTTGCCCAAACATTACTCGGGATCGCCTATGTAGCCTATAATCGCGTTGGTTGCCGTAGGTTGCACAGGGGAAGCACAGGGGAGGCAGGCAGGTGGCTCAGTGGACGCACAGGTCGTTCGTAGATCGCCATGAAAATGCCCGAAAATTGCATTTTTTGTGGTTCAAGGGAGGCACAAGGATCGCTGGAGCAGTTACATAGAAACATGATTTTCTGGGTTTAGGCGACCATTGAGCGTCCTGGCCATTTCTTTGGTCGCTCAAAGGTGGCACAAAGGTCGCAGCCCTGTGTAAAGGAGCCTTAAGGGTTTAACGGGACAGCGTAAATAAATATATCCCCGCCAGGCTATATTCTCCAACTATGCTATAATAGGCGAAATAGGTACTACACAAAGATGATCATGTATATATGAATATACAAAAACAGAGCCGAATAAACATTGTTGTTGTTGTTGTTGTTGTTGTTGTTGTTTTCCATTAAATATAATACAATCGTTTTATAGTATTAGATGTTTTGCTCAATGTTTCAGTTTGTTTGTTTGTTTGTTTGTTTGTTTGCTTATTTGTTTGTTTGTTTAAATGGTGTTTGACGTCATTTTCAACACATGCAATGTTATAATCTGGTTATAATCTATTTTTCCTCTATTTTGTAAATTTGTTAAAAAAATAATATCTTTGTTAAGTGTTTATAATTATGATGAATAATATAGTAAAAGATTATGTCAATAAAATGTCTTCTTCATTGTATACTAGTAACTAATTATTTAAGATTGGTATTTTCTAAACATTAATTGGAAACGGAATTGTTTGGGACTAATTTAGTCTATATTAAATAAGGAGGGTTTTCTTCGCATTAAGGTTAAGATGTTGTGTAAACGAGCCAATAAGAGCAATTGTTCGTGGAAAGGAAAACAGTGTGAACCTCATTCCAAAAAGTGAAACCGATATACAGGTATAAACATATCGGTCTATGACGTCTATGAAAACATAATTGCCATTTGCCTTTGATTTTTGTTGGATTTTAACAGGAATGCTCCGACAGCCTGTTCCAGTGGTTACTATGCGTTGCTAGGTGCTGCCGTCTGTACTCAGTGTCCTGCTGGATATAAATGTCCAACACTAACAGCCAGTCCTATAGAATGTGCCGCAGGTAAGTTTGTCCTAAATCGTGTGCCGCATTAGGTTTTTCATATAGCCTGTACCTCAGGT
Source organism: Cyrtodaria siliqua (assembly GCA_037043455.1). Taxonomy (NCBI): domain Eukaryota; kingdom Metazoa; phylum Mollusca; class Bivalvia; order Adapedonta; family Hiatellidae; genus Cyrtodaria; species Cyrtodaria siliqua. Next base: position 23,244 of record JAWPHD010015797.1, read on the forward strand.
AAATGTTTCCTAAACCGAATATATTTTTTCTTTAAAAACCCTACATTTAACCAACGTCGATAGCACTGCTTTTGGTCGGTTATATAACATATTGGACATCAAATGCAGCTTTAACAGGAAAAGCTTTAAAAAAGCTTCGGAAAACAGCCAGGTGATTTAGAGTTTGAACTTACGAATACATACACACATAAAGGTTCTCCGTATCTGGTTAAGAAAGTATGGACCTGGCACGACCATCGTTTTAAAACAATAAAGCAAACTTTGTAAAACATGCATCGATTTCGCTTATTGTCGCACTCGTTCAAACAAATCTTAAATAAGAAGCCTTTGACTTAAGTTATTGCAAAAACAAGCTGACATTCTACTATTTAAATTGTATTATTATTACTATTTTAATTCTACTATTTAATGAAATCAAGGGCAACAACATTGTATCGCATTCGTCAAAATCGTGCAGCATTATATAAAAACAACCTGTTAGGTGAAACCCTGAATCCGTGTGCTAAATGTATCGTGTAAACAAGATGAGATATGGCTCTTGATGACGACGACGTGCCATAACATACGCCTTTTGGTCAGTAGGGCTAACAATAACACATCTATGGTTAGACGTGAGAATCAAGGTTCTTATGGTAGCCATGATTCCTTGTGTTAGAATTATCAGCGGGACCCCGTACCGACCCCCATTCGCACTTTTCCGGCGAGGTTTCCGACGACATCATGCAATGCCTGCATAAAAAAACTGCCGTATTTCAATAGAACAAACCTTAAATACCACACGTGCATGAATACAACTCACCAAAGAGAAGAATGATACGCCGATATATTCGGTTGTCGCAAGCCACATTTCGTTTCAGAAATGTGCATTGTTTACGTTCGAAATAATCTCGCTGTTGTGTGACGTCTTAATCCCCCACCCCCCGCCCTACTCACACACTTGACACTTCAGTTGTGGACGGGTTTAAATTTCCAAATACGGAACAATACAATGTGAGATATTTTGAGAGGTAAATAATCCAGACAAAATGTTGACAATCGTACAAAAAAATGCCTAGATCGACGAGATATTCTTCCCTTTGGATATACGTTTCATGCAGGCACGCGTGGTATTTAAGATTCAATATATTAAGTAAGGCGGTTGTTTATGCAATCATTGCTTGATGTTTTCAGAAACCTCTCATGAATACCTCAATCGTGAACTCTCGGCCAATCCCGTCATTCTTCGGGATCTCGCCTCGTGTAAATCACGGCGCTTCGGTATGTTCAAAATCTTAACATTCTGTTAGCCGGAAGGCAACGGCACAGAAAATAGTGCACTGTTGCTAAGCTGTTGCTACATAAACATTATGGCCGCTTGTCACACGTGTTGATGTATGATTTGCGTTGCATGTTTGTTATTTACAATACAGATGAAGGTTTTATCACTACTTTCACGTAAATAAACTATAGATGGAGCAATCGGTTAAATGATATTGCAAAATATTGAAGATAACTTTGATTTTGAATGCAAATTCGTTTTGGTGGGAATCTGACGCGCGTCACGCTAGTATGACGTAACCAATATGGAAACCTGCGTAATACATTCGAGTCATGCTGCGAAGCAGTGTACGAGATGTTGCGAATGATGAATACTACCTATTCTATAAAGGATCACATCGTAACTCTATGGTAGGTACACACCATAAGAGCTATAATTCTCGCAGCTTATCGATGGTCTGGTATTTATTTATGTGGATTTTGTACAACCAGATATATATCACAGGCATTTCTCTTGGTAATGTTATGAAGAAAATATAGTTTCGCTTTTACATAACTTGAGTATTGTATTTTACTGTATACGATCTTAATATGTCATGTGAACAGATGAGTATGCCGCCGCTGGTTCCACGTCTTGTACCCAGTGTCCTAGTGGATCCACATGTACCTCTTCCGGTGCCACTTCCTGTGCGGCGGGACTATACAGTCCGGCTGGATGTATTGTAATATAATTAGCATATAACAGTTTACTGATATGATTATCATTGAATGAATTAGAGCCATTGCTTATGGCATCCTTCTGTCTGTTTCTCTCTGAAGTTAGTTTACCCTAAATCATGGTTACCAATTACTTTGCCTTTATTTTACTGGAGCTAGTACTACCACATTGTTTGCACATGTGGGATGCAACTAAAAAAAATATTTGATTTTAAAAACTAGCTAGTGAAAACAGTCATACTTAGTTATTTATCAAATAGTTCACAAATGATCTTTGCATATTACTAATTATAGAGCACAATTGATTTAGTAAAACGACAAAAACATATATGCCCCCTTTCAAATGCTTTAAAGCAAAAAGAGACATTTCATTGTGATCATTGTACACACACAACAGAGTTAATGCGTGATAAATAATTCGAGATTTCGATATGTCCTTTAAAATGTAGAAGACTTTTTTGTTTCTTAATGCCAGTGAAATGTAACGTCAGCACTGTTTTACTACTCGTGCGATAAACCAATTAGCACATATGTGATATCATATGACGCCTCTTCTGGTGGCAATGACTTGATTATTCTTACCATATATAACATTTTGATAGTGACGTCATGAAACGTACACACGTTAAAGGGAATAAATGGTGGGAGAATAGGGGCCGACTCAAAATAACAAAATAATGGAAATGTTCAAGTAGTGTGTACGTGAATGCAGGTGCCCGAAGCTGGTTGGTTGTGTGTTACATAAGGAAAACGTGGAAAATGAGAAAAAGACGGAGAACCAACTATGTTTGAAAGTGTGTTTGACAGTAAGAGGAGAATGTCTGATATGTAATGTTGGATGGATATATTACAAATCGAAACTATTAAGAACAAATTTAACTGTAAAATAAAGAAAGTGGGTAATATAGCAAACAAGTTGGACTGCACCACCCAGTAGGTCTAATAATTATCCCGTATTTTTACATCGTCATGCTGACCAGTCAGAAATGGTTAACTGCAAGTTTAAATGCATTGTTCATGTTATCAAAAATGTCTTGTTTTTCTGAAGGGTTTACACGATAAAATGAGCCTAAACATGGACACTTCTATAAAAGGAAATTCGTTTTGTACGGTAATGTTTGCTATCCTACACACCGGGGTTAATTAAGAATTAATAAGGTTACGCCTTATTCCATTTCAAATAGTATGGTTAATTCAAATTTTAAATCTCAACAACATGGTATAACATCATATGTTGATTGGTATGACAAATTCTTATTATGTACTGGAACACTTTTTTAAATTCTGATTTTTCTAGAAAACAAACAAAAGAAAGCCTGATTTACCAACTTTAATATTGTCAAATACACAACCTGTATGTTGAATGTTTTTACTTGATAAAGCAAATTTAAAGAAAGAAAATTGGTACATCAGTCTTGGATTCAATAATAGTGAACCCAAGGATCGGCTTCCCACAATATATTATGAAAATGTAAGGATTTTACGCTAAACTATGCATTGAAGCTTTGGATAAGCGCATACGTCCCGTTGCGTCGCGTAACACGTGTAATAGACCTGTCATTATGTGCGGCAACTTAAATAGTCTGCCTGCCCCAATATTGTGCTTTCCACGGTATATTACACCGACTCTACTGTTACTAATAACACTACTTCCTGCCAGTACAAGAACTCCAACTTTACACATCGCATCCATCGCATTACCAGTATATTATTTGCGAAATGGACTAGGGTCTCCCGTTTCCCTAATCGGCTTTGCTAACGTGTGCTTAAAGCTACACTGCACTACATCTGTTGGTCTCGACGCATCGAACCGCACAGCACTACACTCAGAGTCTAAACGACATATCTCTCGTTTCTCTACTACACTAAGCATGCCCGATGTGTCTACATCGGCTGCTGCCTGCTTACCTACACTAGTTGGAAAATACATGGGACTAGTGACCTCACTACTGCCTTCCTCACTATCCTCAATAACTGCAACATTAACTACATTTAACACCCCTTGTTGCACATTGTCGGTTCTATTAATATACTCTTTCAGCATATTCGCATGAAAGGTCTTTAACTTTCCGTTTATCTCGATACGATAATCCATAGTGTTCACTATCCCTCTAACGTAAAACGGACCTTTCCATTGTAATGACAGCTTGTTATTGTTGGTCGGGAGGTCATCGATCTTAAATTTCCTAGATCTAGCTTTCTGGTCATAGTACCGTTTGTACTTGGTACTTGCCTTAATTAACTAACTATCTTACAAGTCTCCTCTAGTTTCTCCTTCAGATCTAAAACATACTGATATGTAGTCTTAACCTCATCACTATCTACTTCACCTGCCCACATCTCTCTAAAAATCCTCATGGGACCTCTAATTGATCTACCGTACAATAACTCAAACGGAGAAAATCCTAAACTCTCTTGTGGAACCTCTTAATGCACAGCATTGAGATACTTGTCCCAATCTTTGCGTCTCTCTGTACACATACGCCGTAACATTTGCTTTAACGTCCCATTAAATCGTTCGACTAACCCGGGTGATATGGTGTTGTCGTGATTTGACGCAAAGACAATAACCTGCTAACTTCAGCCATGAGTTCTGACGTAAACTGTGACCCACAGTCAGTCAGCATTTCCTCTGGTGCACCTAGCCTACTGAACATATCAACTAATGCCTCAGCTACTCTCTCAGTTTCAATTGAGGACAATGCTACTGCCTCCGGGTACCTAGTTGCATAGTCTACCATGGTTAAAATGTACCTATTTTTCCTATCCAACACTGGTAAAATTGGTCCAACTATGTCTACGGCTACCCGCTTAAATGGTGTATCTATCAGTGGCATCTGACCTAAATGTACTTTAGTCACTCGACCTTTTGGTACTGTCCTTTGGCATACATCGCAGGACCTACAATACCTAGTTACATCTCCACTAACGCCTGGCCAATAAAATTCTGCCAATACTCTATCTGACGTTTTCTTTACGCCTAAATGACCTCCCATAATCGACTCATGAGCTACCTTAAGCACTGTCGTTCTATACTGGGTAGGTACCACTAATTGATGAAACTGTCTACCACCACTATCTTCAAATTATCTGTACAATAAACTATTCTTATGTACAAACTAAGAACTACCGGACCCTTTACACTTCTTCACTACACCATCCTTGGCCTTCACTTTACAAGGATCTAAGGACTCGTCTTGAGTTTGTGCTTCTATAAACTCAGCTTTGGATATTTCACCTACGGCTGCAGGATCCTTTAATTTTCTATAAGCCTGAGCTTACTTCTGAACCTGAGCTCTAGTCTCTACAGTGCTACTCCTAAAATCGGACACTACCGGAAGTACTGAACCTTCTATGTTCCCTATCGTTAAATCATACATCGGGTCGTCCATACATAGTCGCTTTAAAGAAAGGTGTATCTACATCTATTCTCGCTATTGGCACGTACTCTATCGACTTATTTAACAACATACACGGTGACTGTTTACCTACCAACTGGTCATCCGTAACTAAACTACGCCTAACTACCACACCTGTACAACATGTATCCCTCATTACAATTACGTCCGTGCCATTCACTCTACCATCTGCCGTTGGAAGATTTGCATACAGAAAGAGACATGTTCCTATCTTCACCATTACGCCACCCGATTTAACACAACAGGTACTACTCTCGGTTTTAATAACCTGACTATTACTACCTCTACCTCTACCTCTACCTCGGTTTTGACCACCTCTACCGAAATTTCACCTTGGTTCTGACTACCTACAATGTTGTCTACTCTACTATTGTCACTAAAAGTGTCTAAGACAGCGGATACTTTCATCGCTTTCCTACACTCATGTGAAGCATGATTCCCATTACAGTGACGACAACGAATAAAAGATCTACCTATGTTGTTACCACTATTGCTACCTCCTCTAGCACCCATCGAACTACCTCCTCCTCTATAGTTTCCACTCTGGACTTTCTGTTTATTACTACGATCGTCCCATTGCCTATCTCTAAAAGTTCTGTTTTTCGACACTACCTTATGAGCTCCACCTCTAGCCTCGGCAAACTGATCTGCTTGTGTTGCCATCTCTTCTACACTAGCTAATTTTCTTTCTTTCAGAAATAAGAACAGATCTCTACTACAAACATTGAATAGCTGGTCCCACAACAAGAAATCTATGAGGCCTTGATAAGTCTGCGCTACCTTCCCTAACTCTAACCACCTATCTAAGTAATTTCTAGACCTACTAACGAACGGAATAAATGACTCGCCTTTCTCAGGCAAACAAGCTCTAAACCGATTTCTAAAACCTTATTCAGTTAACTCAAATCTCTTTAAAAAAGAGCATCCTTTAACTTGTCATAGTCAAGAGAATCTGAAGTAGCTAATCTAGAAAATACATCAAAGGCCTTTCCTCTCAATAACGCACTTAAATTAACTGCCCACTTATCCTTGGTCCATTCCTGTAACTCCGCATACCGTTCAAACCGTAACAAGTAACTGTCCATGTTATCTTTGTCAGCATCAAAGTATGGTAACTTCGGACCTTTTAACTTTCCCGAATACCCATCTTTCCCTACAGTTTTACTGTCCTTATTATATGTCTTAGCTACTTCCAACTCTAAAGCTAACTTATGTTCAAACTCTGATTTCTCCATCTCCATCTTTATCTTAGCCTTAGCTAGTCTACCATCTATTTCGAACCGCTCATGTTCTAACTCTTGCTTCTCCCTTACTAATCTACTTTCTAATTCTAGCTTCTCTTTATGATCATCTCACTTCTCTTTAGCTAATCTACCTTCTTCGTCTAGATTCTCTTTAGCTAATCTACCTTCTAATTCTAACTTCTCTGTATCATCATCTCGCTTTTCTTTAGCTAATCTACTTTCTAATTTAAGTTTCTCTGTAGCTAATCTACTTTCTAATTCTAGCTTCTCTTTATCAGCATCTACCTTCTCGTTTGCTAATCTACTTTCTAATTCTAACCTATCTTTCTCAGCATCTCTTTCCTTAAGTCTAAATTCCCTTTCTCTAGCCTGTTCGTCTTTAACAAAGGTTCTAAGCTCCTCTCCAGCATACCCTAACTCCTTACCCATCTCTGTAAGTTCCTTCATTGACGTCATGGTTATGGACATTGTGGAATCCTAACTACAATACTACAATACACAAGTCACTTATAAGTCTAGTCGACTCATTATTCTACTAATGGTAAGTCACTGTGTCCTCAGTAAATACCAGGGATCATCATAGGACAAGTTACATACACAATTGTACTAGCGCTAACTACTAACGGTTATGTATATATAGTATCTAGCTTCCACAAAACATATACACTACATAAAATATCTATAATTGATATTAAACATAAACCTTAAACAATCATAGAAATGTGTATAGCATGTACAAGTATATTTACTTCTCCCATCAATATAATTATACTCGAGTGTCCCAAAAGAGTAGAACGTCTTGTTCGCCAACCTCATTGGATACTATTGGTATATCAAGGGAGGTAAAACAAACACCCAAATTGTGGAGCAAAAAGTGCCTCAGACCCAATCGTGTAGACCTCTGCGACCTCGTGCCAAGGAAAGAACGTACAAAACAACAGTTTGGACTTACCCTACCTTTGTCATGTCTTGACTTGTCTTCCAAGCTGTGGCCGTGATCGTCTCCAGTCGCATTGATGGATCAGAGGGTGGTACACATTTCTAAAATGATCAGTAGAGATTTAGTATATCATAAAACAGATCACTTATTGATTCTTTCCCTCCGCAGTTGCCCAAAATCCAACTACTCTGAAAACCAGTTGTCGCAAGTTGACCCTAATGCACTTACATAAGTTTAATGTAACTTTTAAAATATGTTAAATATATATACAATTATCAAAAAAAAAACAAGCGAATACACAATAAGTTATTAAAAATGTTGATGTTCACACGAATTATGATCTAGCGAGATAACTGTGATGCGCGAGAGCTCATGAATATGATGATGCGCGAATCCAATGGGTGATTGTCATCAAATGCCTTCTATAAGGGTTGATGACGCGATAAAATGATGATTAACCTCCACTGAGGTTGTGGATGATGTTCCTCCAGTGAGGACTGATAACGGGCCCACCTCGTGTCCCGGGGGTTGTCGATTCTATAACCTGGCCATGTTGCACAGGTACGGGGACCGTCTCCACCGCTCGTAACGTTATATGTTGATCCTAGTGTCGAATCACCTAAAGGGCTTACACACCCTAAAGGCTTAGCTCCACTCCGGGAGGCTTATCTGCACCGGACGGTTTATCTGCAACGGACGGGTTAGGCTGTAATAATACATACGTTTTAGATGTCGGTTCATAAACACACCAATCTTATATAATTAGCATTACACCAATAAATCATTATCTAATACATATATACAAGCCACTCTCTAATTATGATGAGTAGCAATGGATGTATATTCCACAACGCCATGTATACGCGTCAAACATTTATACTAGTCACTCATCTCATTGTTAACTAATGCACCTAATATACAATGTTATCAATTCAATCGTATATTACAATCACTGAGTTATAAGCCAACGTTAACTAGTGTACCTATTATACAAAGTTATCAAATTAATACATCTAATAAAGTAACTTCAAAATCATATGCTAGTCCCAAGTTAATGTCTTACGTTAATGTTTGCGAAACATAAATGCTAACCGGATGTCGTGACAACCAACCAAGATGGCGCCGCCCACTGAATACAAATGTACGATAAAAGTTAATAAAATAAATACTGACCACATATTGCCTGTGAATTTCGCCGGTTCCAACCTCTGCTCCAACAAAGTAACTTTCAATCAATCCCGGCCAGGAATTGAGAACAATGCATTTTATAACCGACGTTCCGCCCAAAAACATTATTTCCCACATTCATTCCGTGACACACGTGGCTAAATTCGCAGTATTAAAATCTACAGGAAAGGACCCTTACACAATTTTGCCTTTTAAGGAGATAGACCTATACTTTTACACGCTTTAGCACAAAACTAAACTTATTAAACGGCCCTTCCGGACGCCCTCTAGCGGCCACTTAAAAATTGCACGCTTTTCCGTGTTACCTGAATATATCATGGACATTGTGAATTGGTTTCAACTGAACAATGGATTAGCGTGTGACTGACAGGTGCTTACAAGAGCTGTGTACGACCAATACGCTCTACTCGTGATTATTTTGTGACATTCTTAAATATTATAATTATGCATTACATAAACGTTGTACACTATACTTCTGGAATCATCACCACCACCTGCACTGTCATCATCGATACATATTGCTTTACATCATGTCCGTGCATGGACATTATATGGTATGTGTTACGAAACTGTTCTGGAATGATAAATATGGTAATCCTCATCGTTAGTCTTTATTACAAATAGTGCAGGCATTTCATCTTCACCACCACCATCTCTAGCTGCGACATCATTATAATAATTATGATTTTAATCATGATTGAATAGTTATTGCTTATTGCTCGTTATCAGTGGATTTAGCTCTACTGGCCGTCGTCCGTCCGTCGTCCATCCTTAACGTTTTAAGACGATACGGCCTTCATTTTTCATAGTTTTTCTGATATTTGCTAACTTTCACCAGATTTTTTTATATCAATGAAAGCTCGGACAAGTTTGAAAACCATATAAACCTATATTTTACCTTAATTTTTCATCAGATTTTTACCAAACTTGGCAGGCCAGATTGTTATTATTCAAATCAGCTCAGACAATTACGAAAACCAGCTAAAACGGACTAGTAACACCAGAGTTATGGTCCAATTTCTTAAATACGCTATATTTCGCTTCTTTAAGACAATAGGTCTTCATTTTTTATTTAATACACCGACCACACCCACCATATTTTTTAGAGCATAGAAGCTTTGTATTTCACTTGATTTCCATCAAATGTGTAGAGCGATAGAGACACTCTTGTGCATATTGTTCATTTATCTTATCATATGTTGATGTGCTATCACGTGTTATTGTTATCCGGATTTGAGGGTAGCCCTGAAAGATTAATTATGTATATTTATAATTTTATTGCTCACTTCTTTACACATTACAAACCTTTAAACACGTTTAAACAAAATAATGTGTGCGTTTTTTTGTTCAGGTGACCACACTCCCCCAAGTTCATGCGCCCAAGGTCACTACTGTCCAGAGCATACGACTTCTCCTGACCAGTGGCCGTGTCCTGCCGGAACCTTCACCAACGCTAGTAACCTTTATGAAGCGTCTCAGTGTACGCCTTGCACTTCCGGTTATTACTGCACAGGTGAGTGAAAAAAAGGGTCAGATTTTGTACGCATCTGTATTATTTGTGTATTTGACTAGATACTGCATTATGCTAATCTGATAAAAGTGTTGTTATTTTATATGGCAGAGTCAATTTCCGTCAATTATGATACTGTATTTTTGTTGTATTATTTTCATTACCATCGGATAATTATTTTAATAGATGAGTGACTGCCTCTTACAGATGTGCCTTAATTTGTTATACAGAACGAAGACCAATAAGTAATAATTCTGAACTTATTCATCTTTCTAGAGCTTGTATTCGAGTTAAGGACTTTAATATTCGTAACCTTTGTATAACTAAGAAGTTACTCCATCAGGGATACCGTAAACAGAAACTTAAAAAAAGACTTTGCAAAATTGCAGGCGTAACCCTGATCTGCTTTTAAAATATTAAAGTAATTTAAGAACTCAGCAAGGACTATCATAACCTGACAAAAAAGCCTTTGCAAATTTGTATTATCGTTATCCCTGATCTACTTAAAAAAAAAAAAGTAATTTAATATCTCTTCTGCGACAAGGACCTTCACAACCTGACTTCTATGGTGACGTGATTTACAAACTTCGTTGGATCCTTGGTCATCAAAAAACCCTATCGTCTTGCATCGCACTGCATGTTTATTGGTTGACCCATTTCAACCGTCACTATGCTTTCTTCTTTAATTGTGCGATGACCGGACAGATTGTGGACCCTACGATGACGTCTACCTAAAACCTGAATGGACGGTAACGTTTGGTTTGTGTCTTCAATCTTGTCTTGTCGTACCATAAATGGTTTGTACTAGTGTTGCTCTGGATTCTGCGGAGTCATTGATTACTTGCTTTGTTGCTTTTGTTTGTTGTGTTATATTGATATATACATGAGCATCTTTGAGTTTTAATACTAAAGGTACGCCCCACACACCTACCAAATAATCTGAGAGGATGGGAGTCGGGGGCAGAGCATGTTTTGGCCGCAACACTAGTTTGCTATTTTACATGTAGACCTCCCAAAAACTGTACTTGTATCATTAAATGCAGACATTCAGCCAGTTGGTAAAGAAAGTAGCTACTGGATTCACTATAATGATTTTTTCCATATGCTCCCCCGATACCTCGGCTCTCCTTGTCCCAACCACACACACCCACCCCTCCAATCCCCACACACCACCACCACCAACTCCTTCGATATCTGAAACACGCATACGCCTTGATATTCTTACGTCCAGTGAATACTTACCAAATAATCTACCGAAATACCATGTTAAACAGCATCTAGTATACGTGTATGCGTTATCATTGTAGATACTTGTAGTGGTTGAATGTCGCTTTTGTAGTTATTTGACTAACTAACAAGACCTGTCGGAGAACAATGCAGCTCGACTATTAGATTTTTCAGAGAATAATAAATTATATAGCCAGTATATACCATCAGAAAACAAGGCTAAAACAATGTGGGGTGGGGTTGAGGGGGCGGGGCGGGTATAGAAACTCAGGCCGATATAAAATTATTGTTAGAATATCATAAAAATATAGTAAAATTTGGGGCAGGGTGCGAAATTTTCTTATTTTTATCAGTTTTACTCAAAATTGCTGTCATTTTAAAGAAATTTGTGGTCGAAAGGCAATTCGGGGAGGGAGGGGATATCTGGCAAGTTTCATTGTGGCCTCATTTCAGTTTTTTTTATTGATATTTCATCTGTTTATCTGAATTTAATCTAAATTGTTTATATGTAAATGATTGCGTTCAAATTACAATTTTAATATCCAAAAATGAAAACAATTTCTCTCCCCATGTCCTCCATGTGAGGGGAGCCCATAAACCATGGGGGGAGGGGGCTGGGTGGGGACGCATCCTTGATATAGGTGTAGATTTGATAAAACAAAACAAAACAACACAGACATATGCAAAAAAAAAAAAAAAAAACATTCGGGTGGTGGTGATGTAGGGATGGTTGGTGGGGAGAGGGGGAGGGGGAGGGATGGGGCGAAACATATTGATCAACTGATAAAACAAAACAACAGAGAGATGTAAAAAAAAATATATGCATTCGGGTGATGATGATGGGTTGGGGGATGGTTAGGGGATGGGATGTGTGGGAGTAGCACAGCTATATGTCCAAAACAACACAGAAATATGTAAAAAATCAAGTTTCGAGTGGGGGAGGCGGGGGCGGCGGGGCGGCGGGCGGGGGTCGGGGTCGAGGGGGGCAACATAGCTATATGTGTAAGAATTGACCAAAGCAACACAGAAATATGTTAAACATAAAAATAAAAAAAGGCGTTGTGGGGGGGGGAGGGACACAGCTATATGTGTAAGAATTGACCAAAACAACACAGAAATAAGGTGAAAAGGAGAGAGCCCGTGCCCCAATATGAATAGAGTATGAATAAGATACATAATGCTATAAGAAATCCCAAATAAAATTATAGATATATTCAACAGCTTACACGCAACCCTTGATCTGCCTTTATTGAACATTTTACAGGTCATCACAATTTGAGTTGCATGTGACCCCAGAATTTGCAGAAGACAAATTTACTTACGCAACTCTTTACCATGTACTATAAGGAAACCAATTCCCAAATTTAGTTGAGCTAGGACAAGAAATGTAAGAGGTATAGACTTGTAAATACAGCTTACACGCAACCCTTGATGTGGAACGTCGACGCCAACGCACACGCCGGGGTGATTACATAAGCTCTCTTATTCTTCGAATAGTCGAGCTAAAAATGTAAAAATGTCACAATGTTGCCATATTTAATTTTCCCGTTGACAGGTGGTGATAAAGCAGTGACTGGGGTATGTCAGCAGGGGTTCAATTGTCATGAAGGCATACTCAGAAGTGGCACAGAATTTGAGTCAACAACACAAAAACCTGACGCAGCCGAAGCGGAGACACAGCTTGACGCTGTTACAGTTACCGTGGTAGCAGTCTCACTTGTTGTTCTTGGTACTGTGACAAATATCGTAGTCTGTATCATATTAAAACGTCAACGACAGAAACGACTGGGAAAAGACAACACATGTGTCTCAGAAGACAACACACGTGTCTCAGAGCATAATGAAAGTCGGATGCAAGAGCATGACAGTATAGAATTGATGCCGCAGAATTAATGGGAAACAACTTCGAGTAAATGGTGAAGAGTCTGCATATGGGAGTTGTTATATGGGTGTTCTAGAAGAGTTGTTGTCCAAATAACTCTCTATGTGGGAACCTAAATGACCAGCATGTGTCAATACCACGTATAGAACAAGTTGGCACCATCTATAATTAGTGTTAATTGGTTATGTCTAGAGAGCATTGTTTCGTCTCAGTTCATGTATGCGTAGTAGAGAAAAAGACTAAACAATTCTTTATTCACATTGTAAATCAGCGTATAAGTTTCAGAATCACTATACATGATTGTGTTGCCTGTTTAACATGTCAGAATTCACGCCATTGTTATTCATAATAACTAATTCACAAACTCAAAACCTGTTTACTTGCATGTGCTTCTGGCTGCTAGCTATGTGACATTATATCTCATTTATATTAAGAAATCTGAATTCACGTTACTTTGTTGACGATTGTCCACCATTTCAGATTGACGATTGTCCACCATTTCAGTCCCAATTTCTTAATATTTTTGCTAAGGCTTTGAAACTTAAACAAATGCCCTTCTTTACTCACAAAATAGCAATCTAAGGGACCATCATTTTTAAGTGAATATTGTTTATTTATGTCCTTTAGAAACATGTTAAACCTGGAAATTAACATATATTTCAAAGTTAGGAATGATAAGGCACTAACACTTCGAACACTTTCATACTAACAAAACATACAAGATCAGAGTAAATTTCCCTTTATGCTTGCTCAGTGTCATTTTCTTTTATTTTAAACAGATAAGAACAAGAATATTTGCAGTAAAACATATAAAACAGACCGGATATGTTATACGACGGGGTATAAGCCCCTCAGGCGGTACCTTGTGTATATTCATAGAAGCCTGATCATGCTTGTAATTAGCTTATGTTGCCTATTAATGCTGCCTAGTTTGTAAAAGGGTATAGCCTGGCAGGGATGTCCCGTTTAATTGGGATGATAATAGGGTAAGAGTTAGATTTGGTGCACCCTAGAACCTGGTTTAAACCCATTGGCCGTTTTACCACTGACAGTACCAATGCGGTACCCCTGTTGTCAGCCCTTTTATGTTTGAGATATCGCATACTTTGCTTCCATTTATCCATTAAATATTTAGTCTCTGTCACCCAGCCGTACGCAATCTGCGTCACTTAGGAGTGAGCATAGAAAAGGTGGGCATGCGGCTGGGTGATAGAGACTATTAAATATTTAAATATTGTCGTTTTGAATGCACATTTTGCCTGACTGAGTTCTGTGAATGTCGATTCTCCTGTTCTACCTTTGCGTCTACTTGTAATAACTCGGTATCTATTTAATAGTATTTGGACGTCTAAACTTCTTTGTAGAATCGCGCCGTTTCTGTAGACGACATAATACTTTGTGGTGTATAAAATACTAGTATACTGTAATGAGACTTCAAAAAGTACAACTATAAAACTGCTAGTTATCCTTAAGTTTATTTAGAACCGTTAATGTTCAGTATGCAAAATGCGTTAATGGTTGTTATGAAAATCCGTTCAGTGGTCATGTAATGTTCGCTTATTGTTATTATTGTTTATTCTATACTAAATATAATAGCTAATTCTCAATTAAAAACTATATTAATACATTATTGCCATTTTATTGTCTTTTAAAAAAAGAACATGCTAACATATTAACATAAAACAAAGATTTTTTTAAAGAAACTAACCCTCAAAATAACGGGGGAAATCACACTAACAAAACCGTTGATCAAAATTCTGTCCAGGTGTTCAGGTCATATAATAATGTTTATGTGTCGATTAAAAGTATAAGTTTATTCATGGGTTCTTAAAAAAACTCATGATTGAATATGTGTAAAATGATTTGTGAGTTGATAACTCTTAACTAAACGTTCCAGTTTTGGGGTTTGACCTGGCTGGTTAAAGCCGTTCATATTGTGTCTATAGAGTTTGGATTCAGCAATTATGTAAGTTATATACATATACCTCTTCGTCAGCACAGGTTCCCCACCCCCACCCCCACCTCCCCACCCCTACAGGAGAGAGAGAAAAGAAGAAATTGTGTTGTAGTATATGTACATATTAATACAAGGCTGGCGTTTTTTGTGCAGACCTCCTTCTTGTCTGTGATTTTTTATAAGTGTTGATGAATTTCCAAGTCAGTGGAGCATATTTTGGTAAACCAATGTTGCAGAAACGAAGAAAAATGTATCACTGATCCAAGCTGGGGATCTCAACGGGGTCTTTTCTTCATGGATGGGGACTGACTCCTGGGGCGGATGCGGGTTGTATGACTACATCCGTCTGTTCATGCCCAGTAAGAGTATGTATGGTTCTAGGGTGGGGATCTCAACAGTTAACACGTTATGACCAATGGGTTACGTCCCCTTGGTTGGAGATAGACTCTAGGGTCGATGATTGTTGGATTGTTGTATCCGTCACTTCAAGCTCAGCAAGTGTATAACTGTGGTTTCAGAGAAGAAAATCGTATGTGGAGTTTCCCTATATAAGTCTGTGTAGCACATGTGACCACTTGGGCGGGACCAAATTTGACCCCCATGGTCTCGACTTGAACAATGTTGATGGAGGACCATAATACATGCATGAAATTAGATATCTAGCTCCTGTAGTTTCATAGAAGACGATTAAAAAAATAGGTTCCTTTATAACTATGTATAAATATGACCCTCCCTCTCCCACCACCACCCCCACCCCAACCACCCGGAACGGGCCATATATGATCCCAGGGTCACCACTTGAACAAACTGTGTAGAGGACAATAAGCTTATGCTGCAGACATGAGAGCTCTATGCTTTGTGGTTTCAGAGAAGACGATATGTTAGTTGGTCCCTATATAAGTCTATGTAAAACATGTGCCCCTTGGAGCGGGGCCAAATTTGACCCCAATGTCACCATTTGAACAAACTTCGTAGAAAAACATAAGCTTATGGTAAATGCAAAATGTTAAACCTCTGGCTCTTTTAATATCAGAGAAGAAGATTGTTTTGAAGATTCTCCTACATAACTTTGTGTAAAACTGTGACCGGCACGGGGCGGGGCCAGATTTGACCCCAGGGTCACCATTTGAACAAACGCGGTAGAGGACCATAGGATGATGTAACATGCATTATATGAGAACTCTATGCCTTGTGGTTTTAGAGAAAAAGACGTTTCAAGTTTTCCCCTAAATATATAAATGTCTATATGTAAAACGTGCAAAATCTCCACGGGGCATAGCCATTTTGATTTTACAAAGTAGAAACAGACAAACTTGATAGTTTAGTGGCTAGAGCTCAATTCTAAAAATGGTCTAGCTATTTTTAGTAAATGCGGTCATCTTGAAATGTCGGATCGACACACAAATATATTCTGTAAGGTCACACCCACCCAGGAGCAACCATATGACATTTATGCAAAATTGGCTGAGTTGTTTCAAAGAAACTGCTGCTGACGGACGCACACGCCATATTCCACGCGTACGCCCATGTCCACGGACGAAATGCTATCGCATAAGCCCTACTGGCCTTTGACCAGTATAGCAAAAAATTCTCCGAGCTTTAAACAGTAAGTTCGAGTTTGGAAAAGATCAAATACAAAGTGAAGGTGCATGTTCTCAATGCAGAATATGGCATTATTTCAATAAATCAAGGGTCATGGGCCATGGCTCTGATGTTACTAATTCGATCTGACTGTGTTTCGAACTTGTCCGAGCTTTCATTAATATAAAGACACTGACAACGTTTGATTAAGAGTAAATACAAAATGAAGGAGCTAGATCGTTCACAAGGCAGAATATACCTTTTTTTTCTCAATAAAACAAGGGGCCATAACCCTGGTATTCCTCCTACAGGACCATAATTCTGGTATTCCTTATACTTGTCCGAGCTTTTATTAATATAAACAATCTGACCAAGTTTGGTAAAGTCAAACATAATGAATGTGCTAGAGTGTTCACAATGCTGAATATGGCTTATTTACCCAGTAAAACAATGGCCATAACTCTGGTGTTACTAATCCGATCTGGTTTGTTTTTAGAATTGGTCTGATCTTTTTTTGATATAAAGACCCTGGCAAAGCTTCATAAAGATATAATTAATAAGATCGTCTTCAAGAAGTTAACAACGGGCGGACGGCGGATGACGGACAACTCTACATGCGGCCACTAGAGCTAAAATGGTAAAGAAAAACTGTGAGCTAGGATTAACTTCTCGTTTGGCTGGACCTCGGAAAATGTACAACAGACATGGTAGAAAAATATGATACAGCCATACTTGAAATGGGCACACAATAGATCCTAGAAACTAGAGATATCCGTGGTCGAGAGGTTAACGACGTTGCCTTGTAAACCTTCTCGCCTCTTACCACTGCGGGTTCGAATCCCACTGGTAGCTCAATTTGTAAGTGAGAAAGTGTCGATTATTACGAATGGCGGGAGGTATACAGTACTGGTTCTTATTATATACCTATCAATAATATATACATAGTACCTTCATTTTCTTACAATGGAATACAACAACCCGTATCACACTACAGGTTATCAGTATGCTACTAAAAATAGATTTTGGAAAATGTCAGATTGGAATGTTGGGGATTGCCAGGTAGTAATACAGTAAGAACAATGGATGTTTCAACATGCATGAAATGTGAACTATCAGAATGTCTGTTTGTGCGTTTGTGAACATTGTGGATTAATTACTTAATTTAAGATTATGTCATTTTGGTAAATTCACCAGAATTTGATGTGTAATGAACACAGGTGTAGTTGTTGCAATGTAATGTACATATTTTATGACTTTCCTGTTGGTGTTTTCCAGTTAATTTGACTTTATATAATCTTGTTTTAATTTGTTGTTTTTGATACATGTATTCTTTTTTAATGATATGTTAAGAGGTATCTTATTACTACAGTAACTTGTTCTGAAGCTTGTATCACCTCTCGTAGGTAAATGCTCCTACTCGAGGTGATACAAACTTCCAGAACAAGTTACTGTAGTAATACTCCTATGTTACAAGGAAAATGTGGTGGTCTGCCTCCACAAAAAAGCGACCGTCATATATGGTCTAAAATGTGCTAAAATGACGTAAAACACCACTTAAACAAACAAACAAAAAAACTAGATACAAACCACCATAACGATATCTGTTTCCGATTTTCACTAAGTTTTATTGAAGGTTCATTTCAGTATAGTGGAGCGTTTTAGAATTATTGCCCTTGATTACTGGACAATATGTAAGGATCAGCCTGCGGGCGCAGTATCTTTAGTAAAAGGATTCTGTTTTTTTATTTGAAGGTTTGTTTCATTAAGATCTCCAGGAAGTTTAACAATGAGCAAAACTGACGCGTGCGTTACGAAGTTATTGTCCTCAGTTAATCGGAAATAAGGAAACGCAGATTGTAAACTTGACAACCTTTGTAAAAAATAAAAGTGTTTGATTTTCGCCAAATGTGGTTTGCAGTTTGGGTACAATCTTAGATGAATTCGCGATGAGAAATAATGACGCATATGTTATATTACGGAGTTATTGCCCATGCGTGTTGAAAAAATAGATATTTTCAGCTTGTACAAGTGATAACTTCAGTTTTCAGTTTTCACAAATTTGATTTCAAGGTCTGTTACACTACGTTATCGACGAGTCAGACAATCAGTAAAATCAACGCCCACATTACAGAGTTACATACTGTCTAAGTTGAAATAAAGGAGATTTAGCCTTTATATCAGATAATTTTAATATACAACTTCGGATTTTCACCAAACTTGATATGAAGGAGTGTTTCCAGAAAACTATGCTGCTTACCACTTTGATTCATTTTCAATTTAATGGGGATAATACATTTTTGTTTTCCATTAGGCTACTCATTAACTGCTTGCAATATTGGGACGAAAGCTGGTGTGTCTGTCAATAGACATAGGTTTGCCACACCAATGTATACATATATACTCTTTAATTCCTCGTTTACAGAGATTACAAATACACATATTAACAATTAGATACATATGGAATACAGGGACGTAGCTGGGTGAAATTGAACTGTACGTCCCCCCGTGTGCTCTTGACGATCGCATGTTAGACTTTAGGATTTTTAGCTTAGATTAAATGTATGTATAATTCAAGCGAAAGAAAGCGCACATAAAATCAATTCAAATAGTATACACGTTTTATAACACATTAAGATCGGGAAAATAAGGGCGCGCCTGGAATACAGTAGTAATTGCATGTCATATGATGAGAACACAATAATAGTAAATAAACGAATACAAACAGGTGCAGATTTTCTAACTGTGAATCATACCTGTAGAAATTGTTTGCAATTTTTGGAACACTATCTTGAAAGGTGTTTCCACGACGCTCAATTCATGTTCATAAACAATGTGTGTTACATACTTGTAGAAATTGCGTCAATCGTTTGAAACACCTTTCCTTGACATGAAAGGTGAGTCCACGACGCTCAATTAATGTATGTAGCATAAGTTATGTCTTTAGCTGAAACGACAGAAAATTATCGAAATGTTTAGCGAAACTCGCTATAGACTGTATGCAGTGATCAGTAGTATAGTATACTACTGTATAGCTATCTATTATACAACCGCGATTATCTTGATATTGCTATTGTCAGGGTCTCTCTGATACCTAATACTACTACTGCTATAGGTTCCTCTGAGACAAATGTACATGCCTTTTTAAATTTGAGTTTAATAAGGATAGTAGAGGTGTAAAGTAACTGTTCGTGCTTTATTTTTTCCATCCTAATGTATGTGTTGCTGCCTAAACAGGTTTGAAATAGTTCTTCTTTTGTCAGAAGTTCGAGCACGGGCAATATTGTTCGACAAATATTATTTACAGGAACGGCGAATTCATTTATTTCGTCTATAAAACCGATGCATTCGACGGTAACGTGTTTAGGTAAGTATTTTGTTATGCTATTGCAAAGTATGCATCTAAAAGACAAGAAGCTAGACGTTGCGCATGCTACCCAAGAACGAGCAATCTTGAATTATTATTATAGAGGCTACAAACAGAGACGGGAACCTTCCAGATTAAGGCTGTGCTACTGAATTATGTAGATTTATGAATCGCATAAAATCATCATCACTTGATATTCTGTCGACCCATTCTGTCGTATAAAATGCTTTAACAGCGTTATTAACAATTATTTTCAATCTTAATTTAGATGGAAATTGTGCATTCGATAAGAAAAACAATAAGTGTAATGGCCATTTTGTATAATCCTTTGAGATTGCATTTGAAACAGTTAAAACTAAAATAATTTTGAATATTTTTGCATGACACGTTTACAAATTTATCTAGGCAGTGCTACCCTTGAATTATAAATCCATATTTGATACATTTATGAATTTGTATTTGATACATTTATGAATCTGTCAATACACACATGACCTTGAGTATGATATAAGCTCAGTATGAATCAATACACACTTTTATCAAGTTAGTATTTATTATTCAAGTATAGCACAGCCTAGATAAAAGTGTTAACATTTTAAACTGCAAGTTACATGTAAAAAATATGTAGGAGTATTTGAGTTGTAATTGTTTTGTTTTGTTAATGCTCTTTCAATGGGATTCCACAAAATGGGACATAATCCGTAAGTCACTTCCTCAATTGGTGGCCACTAGCCAGTAGAGCGTCCTCTTCGTCCTCTTGTGACTCTTACTTTTTAATGAATAAACTGCTGATTAAACTTTTTTATTTTTTGCGCTTGGAGTTATTTAATTTATTATTTTCTATCACAGATCAGACTATATTTTCATCCCAGCACAGACATAGGTCTAAAAAGTAATTGCGTAAAAAATGAAGACGCGTGTCGTGATGAAAAGTATATTGTTGTTTAAACATCTCAAGATTATAATTTTCGACACACGTCAATTTGCACACTAAAATATCAAATACAGTATCAAAATATGCACAGCTTTATTACCGAATTCGTTTTTGTCAGCAAACAACATAAAATGCTTAATTGGGGCACCTTGTTGTCATGTTTCCAGGTAACGGCAATTTACCGATAAAAGTAGAAGTATTCCGTTTAGAATTTTATAGACTGTGCCACTTCATAAAAAGTATCCGATCAATACAACCAAAAGCTCATTGTAAAATATGTACACTTGTAAGCGTTCGGTGTGTTAGATCGACATACCAGTCAAACTCAATAAAAAATATTTACTTTGTGCAGTTGAAACGTGAAATTAATTCGGGGTGGACGTAAATGACTTTGTGAAAGAACTAATTACCTTGATTTTCGCATTCGAACACTTAAGGATGTAGTATCGCAAAGTAAACCCCTTTCGACGATTATGTGAACATATTGTGACGTTTTACTTTGTCAGAGCTGGACTCGTCTCGACACAAAACTTTATAAGTGTGTGTGTGTGTGTGTGTGTTTTCTTAAAAAAACATTTCAAGTTTCGTTTTACCGCGTTTCTATTACTGATCGCAATTCATTATGTAAATATTTGATATTTTTGCTCTTAACCTTATTGAACAATTTGCTGATGTAAATAATTTTGTTGCAATGCAAGCTGGTCTTGCTGCTGCGTTTACGATGTTTTCTACATGTGGATTTCGGACCCTATTGTTTTTGGCGTGCTGGTCATGCCTTACAATACAAACGACTAATGGTAAGCATCGATTTAATTATTGTTAATGAACTAGTTTGTTTTGGAAAACTCAACGAATATTTTTTGGTGTGTAAACCATTAATATAATATTAATTCATGATATGATCAGTGATTTTGTTACGTCCTGCTTCTAGGCCTCATTATATTTGCTAAGGACTTCTAGGCCTCATTATATTTGCTAAGGACTCGCAATTAAAAAATATTTGCATCTGGACACGATCATGATTTCTTCTGAAACAGGTAAGGTCCTCTTTGGTCATTAAAAGTATGGAAATATCAACATTAAAGGCCACCCAAGTAGAGGAAATATTTAAGTACTGTCAAAAACACAAGAAAGTCACAACAGGACTCAAAAGTTTTTCCAAAGGACTCGTAAATCATGAAGGCAATGAGTCCCAGGTCTCGTAGTGTCAGGGATTTTTCTAGACCCAATTTGGGGCCGAAATTCCCACTCCAAAATATCCTATTATTTTCCCTAATAAAAGCAAAATATTTTCCCAAAGTATAAACAAAAGGAAGAAAAAAGTTCTTATATTAAATGTAGCCCTATTTGACAATGTATTTGTTGCAGAGTTGTGTAAGAGCTTTATAGTGTATTAAGGATAATCTACATATAAGGGATACCAATTTAGGGTCGAAATGCCCCATCCCAATCCAGAATATCCTCATATTTCCCCCCAAAAAGCAAAATATTTTCCCAAAATACAAAAATAGAGGATCTTATATTAAATGTAGCCCTATTTGACAATGTAGTTGTTGCAGACTTGTGTAAGAGCTTGATTTTGAAACTATTCCAATTGTATGTTTATAAAAATGTACAAGTGCCTTACTATGTAATATAGTAGGATTATTTGTAGATTTTATACACATTTTTTCCCAATTCAAAAGGCCTGGCCCGACTTCCAGAAATGCAGAATAATCCCTGACTGTAAAATAATCACCGATATGATGCTTTAATTATGCATAGGTCTAATTAAACTACATGTAGCTTAAACCAGGGATTGTAGATTGATAGGATGGGAAACACGCTATATAACAGTAAAAAATATAGATTTTTCATTGCAGTATAGGTATTAAGGATAATCTACCTTGCTTGAGTACTTAATTCATTATTTATACTCATATAAAATAGTCTATTAAATAATTTTAAAATTATTCTATATACATGGTATATTTAGAATTTTATGATTCTTGGTTTCAAGAAACTCATTATTCATTGAGAGATACAAACAGTTGTAATCTGTTTCTCACAGCAATTTAAATGCTCATTTAGTTCTCAGAACACACTGAGTTGCATCATAAAGGCATGATATGATGTCATAATACCAGGATGTGATGTCATAATACCAGAAAGTGATGTCAATAGAAACAACCAAATGAATATATGAATGAAGCATTCTGATTGGTTCAGTGATAAAAATTGGACCAATGAAACCAGTTAATTTAAAACTCTTTACTTTCTGAGAACTCAAAAGTTTTCATTGTGTACCAGTCAGCCACATTTGCTGATGAAATATCTCCGTGATGTTTTATTAGAAAGTAAATCAAACACAACACGAAAAAAGACAAACACTTTAATGATCAGTTTGCGAAATGATAGTATGTGAGCATCGATAATATTTGATATATTTGCGATATTGTTATAATTATTTATTGGATAAGTCTCCTTGTCATTTGTCAACAGAAATAGTGGCTAAAGTCTCTCACAAATTTCACGACAGCCATGAATTTACAATATATCGTCTCAATTCATAATCCTGTATATATTAATAAAGTCCTGCTTTAACCAAATGTTGTACCATAGCTCTAATGGTTTTCCTTTGTTTTTGCTTATGCTATAATTTTCATAAACCTGAAGGTAAGAGGCTAAACCGTGCTATAAATGCTGGAATATTCCAGCCGTCTATTCAGATTCGGCAGTTATACCATGGTCTACTCAATTTTACGCACGCGCAGTTGTAATTTTCACAAACAACCTGTCAATCAAAACGACTAAACCATTAACAAAACAGCACTCCTTGGCATTGCATATGTCCAATAATATACAAAGGCGATTGGCTGCAATAATCAAAACATGGGTCATGCTCATGCCGCGTGATAATGCTATTTCTTAATTGAATCGAGCTGTTATTTTTACTGAAAATTGCAACACCCTAAAACTTCTTGCACACCCGTACATGGATAAATGGCTATGGTACAAAACATTTATTTCGTATTTTTCTTGTATGTGATTTATGCTGCACTCTCGGGCCTACAACCCTCGAGAAGCAGTATAAATACTCGAAAAATTATGCTATAAATATTACTTATTATGCTACTATCATCACTATGATTAATATAAGACCAATAATTTGTTTTTATAATATTTTCTGTGATATTTAAGATGTTTTATAAGAGTTTTGTAAATATTATATACTGCTTTTAGTATTCACAAATAAATATTATAATTAAAGCTGTAAGAAATTCTTGTTGTCTGATCTAATTAGTGTGACGGTGTCTGTTCTAATCTGAGCCTTCTCTGACCTTACCAGCCCTTTTTAAGGTTTAGATATTTCATCTGGCAGTTTAACAAGCTACATAAAAAAAAAGGCTTTTAGGGTCAGGGAAGGCTCGGATTATGTCTGTTCCTAAAGATCAGTATCAAGCTTGTGCCTACATCCGCTATAAGATTCTTTTGCTACTTTGCATTGACAATTTGGGCTTTTTTGAGCAAGACAAAGCTGTGTGTGATTGAAAGGTTCATTTGCCGTTGTACAAAAGGTGGATTTGTTCTTGTTGAGACTCTGAGGTTGTGTTGTATCTGTGTCACTGTAGGATGACTTATTCTTGTTGAGATTCTGAGGTTGTGTTGTATCTTTGTCACTGTGTGATGACTTGTTCTTGTTGAGACTCTGATGTTGTGTTGTATCTGTGTCACTGTGTGATGACTTGTTCTTGTTGAGACTCTCAGGTTGTGTTTTATCTGTGTCACTGTGTGATGACTTTTTCTTGTTGACTCTCAGGTTGTGTTGTATCTGTGTCACTGTGTGATGACTTGTTCTTGTTGAGACTCTGAGGTTGTGTTGTATCTTTGTCACTGTGTGATGACTTGTTCTTGTTGAGATTCTGATGTTGTGTTGTATCTGTGTCACTGTGTGATGACTTGTTCTTGTTGAGACTCTCAGGTTGTGTTTTATCTGTGTCACTGTGTGATGACTTTTTCTTGTTGAGACTCTCAGGTTGTGTTGTATCTGTGTCACTGTGTGATGACTTTTCTTGTTGAGACTCTGAGGTTGTGTTGTGTCTGTGTCAGTGTGTGATGACTAGTTCTTGTTGAGACTCTCAGGTTGTGTTTCATCCATGTCACTGTGTGATGACTAGTTCTTGTTGAGACTCTCAGGTTGTGTTGTATCTGTGTCACTGTGTGATGACTTGTTCTTGTTGAGACTCTCAGGTTGTGTTGTATCTGTGTCACTGTGTGATGACTTTTCCTTTTTGAGACTCTGAGGTTGTGTTGTATATGTGTCACTGTGTGATGACTTGTTCTTTTTGAGACTCTGAGGTTGTGTTTTATCTGTGTCACTGTGTGATGACTTGTTCTTGTTGAGACTCTGAGGTTGTGTTGTATCTGTGTCACTGTATGATGACTTGTTCTTGTTGAGACTCTGAGGTTGTGTTGTATCTGTGTCACTGTGTGATGGGACGCGTAGATTCTATTGTTTATTATTAGTAGTTGATTATTCACAGGTGTCAAAACTTTAGTAAGGTTTTCCTTTTTAGTCAGAATTGTCCAATCACAGCACGAATAATTATAAACTCTTGAATATTAATGGGGTTACTTCACACCTAGGCCAACTGCGGACCACTTGCCTGAAGGGATGATGTAATTAACAGCTGAGACATTTAATTACTTCATTGCAAGTGTTTTCACGCGTCCACAACACACGTGCCCTCATTAATGGGAGTTTCCAACAGACTTTGAGGACAGATTTAAGATCTAGTCAAATTCATTTTGGGGGCTTTTTTTTTTTAAAGACAGGCCCAATGGGCTCCTTGCCTGCAAAATGAGACAGGCCCGGAATGGATTTCGATTGGCCACGGGCGTCTGGCTATCCTACTTTTTGAGCACTGTTGTAGAATCTGCGTTGCTTGTCAATACCTCCATGTAGTTTTTACTGATATGGGGAAAAGATGCTGGTGTGGTTGATGGCCACCCCTCCTATGACACCCTTAGTCCCTAGCGTACCTAAAGTTTGCATCGCCATGCATGTTGCAGTATCCTTTACTCACTGTGCAGCTGTCCCTGTTCCAAGTCTTTCAGTTGATGAAGTCATCAATCTTACTGTACATGTATACAATATATACATGTACAAGCCATATCAACCTAGCAATGCACGCATAGTGCTGACAGCAGGCACATGTTGAATTTCTTACTCTCATTGTGTATCTTTATATATATCATTGTGTACCATGGTATTTTCTTCAGGAGCATGCAACTGCGGGACGGACTGTACCACTAACTGTCCAGCTGGGGATTTCTGGGACAATGGCGCCTGTGTAACCTGCCCGCAAGGCCACTAGTAAGTGAACAGATACTTACCAGGGACTCACTGATCCTGTTGTTTGAGTCGGAAGTGTCTATGGCATAATGTGCACTTTAAAATCAAAAAAATATAATATAAAGGTTTCACCATTAACAGTTTGTTTAAAACTGTGATAAAGGTGTTTACGCACCCTGAAAAATCCATATAATATTAATTTAAAGTTGACAAGACCATACACATTTTATTTTCCTGAATTTGGCAATGTAGGCTTTAATTTTAACAAAACATTTTTTTTATTCTGTTCTTCTATTGGAAGTGTCATTCTTAAAATCAAATCTATTTAATGCATTAAGAAGGTTGCAATTCAGACCTCTAGCCTATCAGTTAATTTCATGTGGTTGTTTTTGTGCATGTCCTCACCATTTCTAAATGTAATTTTTTTTCCGGTTACTTCCTGATTAAAATTATTAAATGGTTACACCTTTATTTCAAAATTACTCTCTGAAGTGGACTTGATTTACAACAGCGATATAAAATGTTACAGTCTTCAGACTTCAATCATGACAATATTGATTTCATGTCATAGGCCTAATAAAATATTGATTAGAAGATTGTTTGGTGTACTAAACAGTGTCTACTATATACGCTGTACATAGATGTTGGTATTAGAATGACTGATTGGCATTTTGATCAGGTATTCAATATAATTTGATGATGCCGTACGCGTATTGTAAAGCGATACATAACATTACACGAGAAAGGGAAACTTGCACCTTTTTGCTTGCCCACGATAGTGGGTAGCGAGACATACATGTAGCAGTCACTTTTCTGGCGGTGGTGTCGTCCGCATTTTAAATCTACTTAATACCTCAACAACCACTGCTCGAATTTTTCTGAAACTTTGTCAGATGCTTTGTTGGGTCAAGAGACATCACATAATGCCAAAATTACCAAAGTCAAGGTCATATTTTGCGTTATTTTCCAAAAACTTAGCCTTGGTTAGGTAACAACCTTGTTACAAAAATTTACCACGGTCAAGGTCACATTTTGTAACTTAACCTCAGTTAACTTTATGTGGTTACCTAACTTTATGTCTTTGATACTTAGTCATATGTATGGTTGGCATTGGTGGATGTTGGTGAATGACAAAAAATACCAAGGTCAAATTCATATTTTGCATTATTTTCCCCAAACTTAACCTTGGTTATGTAACTTAACCTCAGTTAACTTTATCTGATTGCTTCATTTTATGTCTTTGATACTTGGTCATATGTATGGTTGGCATTGGTGGACATTGCTGAACTGCAAAAAATACCAAGGTCAAGGTCATATTTTGTGTTACTTTCCCTAAACATCACTTTGTTTAGGTAAGTTAACCTTAACTTTTTCTGATATCTTCATTCCATTTACCTTCCCCTTACTTTTCATATTTCATCGACTTTGTTGCTTTTACATATTCCTACCATTTTATAAGGTTTTCCGAAGTGGGGCGAGACACCCTCAGACCGAGGTCTTGTATTACAAAGCCCTATATACATGTACTAAAATGTAGCAAGAGATAAAAATAACAACTCGGTTTTACTGAGCCTGTTCATGAGAGGTAATACAAGATTATTTGACAATGTTACTTCTCTTCTGCATGGTTGATGAGGTTGACAGGGTTACTTGACAAAACTGTACATGTACCCAGGCAATTAACTATTGACATGGCATTATAAAATCTTGCATAATTTAGGTTAAAACAAGCTGATAAGAATGAACCAGTTAAACTTTTCCTGTAGTATTTGTAGACAGACTATAATAAACATATTGAATAAAACTGCATCCTTATGCGTTTTTTAATCATAAAAATACAAAAAAAGGAATATTTTGTTTTAAAAAAAAAAGATAGCTAAGATTAAATTTTAGAGGTACGATGGTACTGAACGGAAAAGCCTGGTACTCGTTTATTTTTGTTTTGATGAGTACTGTACTCAAATACTTCAAACTTATCTGGAGCACTGTTATATTAGTGTCATGGACATCGATATAAATCAGAAAATACATTGTATGATGTGGTTTGTGATGTTTTTAGTGTTGTTCTTCTACCCTATTCCCAACGCCAAAAGTGTCTTAATATGGTGTACATTTTTTTAAACACAGTTGCGTTAAGCAAACAAACCCTTATATATATCAGAGATCTAGGAAGTATGGTTTATTACGTCTCTGTATACATGTATATTAAAACTGTTCAACATTCTCTTTTCTAATTAGAGCCATACATGGTACCGTACACTTAAAAACTTATGTAACTCTGTACAGCTCCACGCTTTAAATATATAATATAAACACAATTTGAAATTTAAAACACCGTATTATACCTGAACAATAGGTGGCCCGATACCAAGTATGTTTAAACGTTACCGTGATATTTATAAAGTCAATATTTACCACGTACCCTACTGCGTGTTTGATCTTCGCTTCTATTTGATACCTTCAAATAAATGTGAGGTTTTGATTATATTTTTATCACACTGTAATGAATGCTACAGGACATACTGTATAATCCCTAATAACCGCCCCTCCGCTAATACCTCCCCCACTCCACTTTTTCAGAATTGTTTTACCAAAAGATGCAAGTTAATCTGTTTCATTCACAATGGAACACACAAAGTCACTAGAACACTTAAAATCCAATCCATAAATTGATTGATTGAAATGCAGACTTTGGGTTTCTCGATAAAAATAAATAAATGTCTGATTAAAAGTTAAATTATGTATTTTTGGTCTCAAATAAACGCCCCCCACCCCCCCCCCCCCCCCCCCCCCCCCCCCCCCCCCCCCCTTTTTAAAAATGTTACGCCCCGGGGTCATTTATTATGGATTATACGGTATGCTATATAGTTACATACAATTAAAACATAATTTAAAATCAATGAAATCAATTATGAATGCCAGCTAGATGGTAACTGGCAAAATCTACAAACCAAAGGTTTTCATATTAATACAGAATGAGATCTATTTCAGGTATATCTGTATAATTGTTTCCAATGTTGAACAAAAAAATCTGCTAATTAATTGGGGAGAATAAGAGCACTTCTTGATACATTTCTGATTTCTTAGTGAATTATAAATGTATAATTCATTCAGATTGAAATGCATGTTTGTCTGCTGCCTCCAGTGAGAAATGTAGTAAAACTATCAATCAGTGCATGTGAGCATCAGTTTGTGCCTCCATCAAAAGTTAATGCTAAACCCTTAGATCTTAAGTCATGGATAATATTAAACTACAGTTTTGTGATGATGTTAAAATAAGGTGTGCTGTCTTTTCTAGTCTATAGTGTATATACTTGATAAGGTTAAGAGGTAAACGGTCCTAAGTGCATATAAAATTGGAAACCATTTATTGCCTTTCATCTTTGTGCCGTTGATGTTTAACAATAAATAGCCGTTATATCTGCTACACCAATAAAGGCAAATTACAGAGAAATTCTATTATACCTGGCTGGAGACCAACGTAAACAAATTTTGGGTCTA
>JAWPHD010015798.1:0-53294 GCA_037043455.1 Cyrtodaria siliqua
ACTCGCTCATGAGAAGAATATCAGGACTGTATGTCAGTTCTTGTGGCCAGAATATTACAGAAAACACAAGATAGTGACGGACTGAAGTCTCTGCATATTTATCCAGATCAACACTAACTAAAAAGGTTGCTTCGTTTGCTCCATTTTTTAACAAATGGTTAGCGAGACCCAAGTATTGTTGTTGCTATACATTCCAAAATACTAAACGATTTTCTTCTACTTCTGTTTACTAAGGGCCTCTATACACTGAAGATTACTTTGGTACAGTTTAGGGATGAGACAGAGTCTAATACTTCATTTCCAAGAGTATGTACAAAATCGCTGGTGTCAACGTGTCCTAATCATTAATATAAATGATTCGTCTGGGAAGATGTAAATATATGCTTAGCCTGAACAGCCAAGTTTTTAACTTATTAGAATCGATTGGGGTTTCGGACAATACGCAAAGCATATGTGTTAATGTTTCATCTTCTTGACAATACTTTGCACATTGGACTATCAATGACGTTTATTTTATGAAGATATTTTTTTCGGTGTGGGAAGATTCTATTGTTTAACCGTACTAGAACCATTGTACTGTTGTATTGTGAGAGATTAAAGGGGGATATGTTATAGCATTCCATGTTCTTCCTCTTATGTTATAATTTCATCCATTTGGATTTTTGAAGTTGGTTGCTGGGTTTTGGTTAATAATATTATAAAGGTCCCTTGATCCATGTTTATTATTAATAAATGAATGATATAAAAGGACAGAATAGGACTTTGTATTTTGTTCATGGTTGCTGTGGAGATAGGTTATTCTATATAAGCTTTAATTGCTGCAATACACTCCACATGAATGAGTGAGAAAATGTGCATTACCATTATACAAGTTATTAATTTGCCTCAACAGATAAAAGTTTCCATTCTCATCTAGTAAATCATTAAGTTGATGAATACCTTTGAATACCCTCTTATTTGTAAATATTACATTACCATCCCGATTAAAATATTAGGATTATATAACTAGTGGAGTTATTGAACAATTGTTAGCACATCATAATCCCTTATTTAGTTCTAAAATATTAATGTAAGCTTTTACACATCTTCCAAAATATGTTAGTCATTTTATTATAAGAATTCTGCAAAACGCTATCTCCTAGGTTTATGTAGGTCAGATGTAAGTTAGTGAATATAGTGGTAATCAATTGTTGCCAGTTTGTCACCTTTAACATGAGTCTTCTATCTAGAGTGTTGCTCTTAAGTCCAATATGATGCTTGGAGATAATCATTTTCAGACCACCTCATTATATTGTTAATTAAAATGCATTTCTTATCTGCTGGTCCCTGCCATAAGAATTCATAAAACATGTCATTTATTTTTTTAATAATTGTATCAATTGGGGTTAAGCATTGAAATAAATAAATGACTACTACGGAATGGGGTAAGTAATATTGTTTTAATTACTTTTATTAACCAATCGGTGTAAGATATCTACGTTTCCAAAGTTTTGATATTAGTTTGTATTTACTTCGTATCTTATCATTATAGTTTATATCAATTATCTTATCAGACTGGCAACTTAAAGTGTATACCTATACAATTAAATTGTTGCTTCCCCATGTTCCTTCTACACTCTGGTACTTAATGTGAGTCTGTACTGTATCTTTCCTAGTCCCCAGATCCAAACTAGACCTGAGTCTTGTCAGGTTCACCCTCGAGTCCGAGAATGTTCAATAGGCAAAGTTCTCGAGTTGTTTGACTAAATGTAGTAAGATCGAATAAAGATATTGTGTCACGAGGCAAATATAGGACATTGCATGTACATCAAGGGCAATAACTATCGTGTTTATTATACGATATTATCAGTTTTCTGTATGGTACACGATTTCGTTAATATAAAGACTGTGACCAAGTTTGATAAGACCGGATGCACAGTGAGGGGGGCTATGTTAAGCAGTTCACAGGGCAAAATAATAGGTTTTCCATTAATTCAAGTACAAAAACTCTGAATTTTATTAACCGATATGGGTTGTTTCAAGACTTTTCTGAGCCTTCATTATTATAAAGACTCTGGCCAAGTTCGGTAAGATCGGATGCAAAATGAAGGGGAAGTGTTCCCAATGCAAAATATAGGATTTCCATTAAATCAAGGGCAATAACTTTTGCGTTTATTATCCGATATGGGTGGTTTTCAAACTTGTCAAGCTTCATTAATATAAAGACTCTGACCAAGTTTGCTAACATCGATGCAAAATGAAGGGACTACTATGTTAAGAAATCGAGAAGATCGGATTTTCCATTAAATCAAGGAAAATAACTCTGGCGTTCATTATCCAGTATGGATGGTTTTCGAACTTGTCTGACCGTTCATTAATTTCATTAATATAAAGACTCTCACCAAGTTTGATAAACTATTGGATTTATGAAAAATATTAATATAAGATACAATTATTTCTCACATTTATCCTGAAGTTTCCTTTCTCTTTATGATATTTCAAATTATAATAGGTCTTGAAACATTAAACATGTATTTGTTCAACTGTTACTAACTTTTTGCCTTTGTGTCATTATTGAACTAGAAATGTGTCCATGGGACAAGGATGCCCCCACTGAAAACAATCAGCGAGAAACGTTAATTTTCGGAAAATGCCCACAACTCCTATAATACCAGATGGATTATATATTGACGCAGAATCCATATGCAAATATGTAGTTAAGCAGACTGTACAATTTGGAAACAATCGGTTGTAAACTGTTGGAGGAGATAGACAAATACTTTTCGGGAAGGACGAACGGACGGACGGTCGGGACGGGCGGACATGGTTAACGCCCATTCGGTGGTGGGGGCATAAACAAAATGAATGCTAAAGAGAAACTACAAAGTCTTAATGGACATATCGATCTATACGTATGTATATCGAACTCTGACAGAGCTAGGCCAGTCAATCTTAATTGTATTCTAGGATAGACCCAGGACAAATTACTTGTAGTACAGAAATTAAACTTCTTTCTGGAATACATTCATTGGAGATTTACAAAACCAAGAATTGGACAAAATTGGAAATATATATTTGAGATATTGGAGTTGAAGTTACCATCTGTTTCAGCAAGTTTAACTCAATGATTTATATACATGTATAAATGACACAGATTAATGTACGGTCAATGTAATTAATTTATTGAGAGCAATATATGTACAAGTAGTATTCAAATTTCGATTTCGCGATAATGAGAAACAACTGAAGACAGTTTGACTTAAATATAATTTGTTGTTTGTGCTTGCTTTAGGTTTGAAACCACCAATTAGTTTCCCCCATTGACTCCAATGTTAAAATGTCAAATATAAGTGACTATCTGCAGTTGCAAGTATGGATAATGCAGAAATGTAATTTACATAGAAAGATATTATTTCAAATATGAGGTCACAACACATGTAAACAAGTTCTTGTTTGTTTACTAAACAGGTCAGTGGTACGGCTGTTTTTATTGATAGTTTCTCACAAAGTGAATGCATAGATTCGAAATTTGGAAAATCTTCATCAATGATCCAGTAAAACCTATCAATACGCTTCTTATACATACAACAACAAAATCGATTATACATGGGCTATTTGTCCGCATTTATAATGCTCAATTAAACCAAAAAAGGAGGAATTGCTTGTTATTATAGGAACTACATTCTACTACACCTCGGAGACTTTTATGCAATTGGTGGTGGTTAAACTTTATAATTTCATGAGAAAATACCCCATTACAAAAACCAACAACATATTTTATACCTACAGATTGTTTTGCTTTAAAGAAATGAAATGAAATTGTTTCGTCCGTTATATCATCAAATTCGGTTATATTGGGACAGCAACCTTAGAGGGAGATGGAATACAGCATGAAGTTTCCCATTATACATGCCATCCAACAGGGAGTGCACCTATACGGCCAGGGGTTTACTTTGAAAAAAAGGAATGTCTCCCGTATAAGTTTATCTTTGATTTTCACGAAATTGTATCGTAGGCACAGGTTTATCGAAATCCTATAGTTATTAATCAAAGTACTGAAAGCACTAAATGGCTGAAACATTGGAGAGGAATCGATGGGTTCAAATGTTTTGCACATGAAATATTTGTTGAAAATAAAGTGTTGCATGGAAATCATGAGCAGTGAATATTTCTATTTGAAGGTAAAGTGGTGAAAAGAACTGTATGGAAAGATCGTCCAATAATATTGTAATTGCAATCGTTCTTTTTTTTGCAATTCAGAGGGAGGTAATTTATATTCATTATTTTGAAACAGAATGTCACCAGATGTTTTTGCAAGGACTGAAATACAGTAGAACTTCGAAACAATTATCGCATTTAAAACTGCATCAATCTAATGGCTCGTGAGATGGCATTTTCGTTTAGATTAAAAGGTTCCTCTAGTCTTGGCACAACATTGTTCATTAACTGTTAGGTTCCACTATCGGCTGAATTTCGACTGCTTTCCACAACACAGTTTGGTCAAACGTCAATACGGGAGTACTATTGTATTTGCGCGATTGATCAGACACAAATGTCATTTGCTGATAGTATCCAGTTTTCGTCAATACACTTCATGCCAATCATGGGCATGAAAGTGGCTCCCACCTTAACACGATGCTGGCTATTCTGGACCATTTGCATAAATTCATTCCATGATGGTCTTCGAGGATTGAGTAACCAAGAGGTCTTGTATATTCTCAATAGCAGGCACTTCGCTCGCTGTGAGACTTACTCTATACTCTTTATTCACGCCTCGTTTGCGAATTTTTTAAAACGAGGCTAATAACGCACCGGAAATCTGTTTGTGACTCACCAAACCAGGAAATGTTGACAAGTAAAGGGTGTAAAGGCCTCGGTGCCCCTTCGTGGACGAGAAGCTTGCTAAATGTTCCTGATATATCGATGGGAGATGTCACAACTATTATCGAAAGTTTATCCAAAGCCCCTAAGAACAACCTGTGTAAAGGATACAAGTTTTTCGCTGGGTCCTATATCCACGATGTCGAAGGTCAGTCTCACTCTCAAAAAAAAAAAGTAAAAAAATTATGATAATATCAATTAGAATGAAACCATGTTGATGCTAGTTTAACGCACATATCTGCGTAATACATACACATGAATAAAACATGTTCGAACAGTATATAGAGTGATATACCTGTTGGATACACCTACAGACTACAGTACAGAATAAAACTGTTCCCCACCCACCAGTTGTCTAGTGTGCACTGGCTCGCGACCATATACTTAGAGTTTAGTTTACCATTTTTGCAAACATAATTTAGAGTGAGTGTTAAGAGTGTACTGACTTTTCCTCGTCCCTTTACATTGGTGTTGTGACCGGCAGGATATTGTGATTATTGAGTGGCATTTTTGCCCCTGTCAGTGACTGACCATTCCAAGATGGAAGCCCTCTTCAGCTATTGTCAACCCCGCTTTTTTGTGTTTGTGATGTCATATGCCTTTATTCCGTATTAACATTGCAATTTATTTTTGTCTTTTGTGGGTTTCTGCGGCCATCGAGCTAGAGCTATGCCGGCGGGGACATATGGGCCCTGGTACCGCCATGGAAGCCGGATTGGTGTAGTACTCGATGGGCGAAAGGCGATTGGGAACAATCTTTCTTTTTAGTATAGATCTCAAACCGTATTTATCATTGAATTTATTATAAATTTGTTAAACCGTCTATATGGTCCGTGTATTAGGTCTTATTTATTTCTTTATTTTACTTCTGTTAGTCTTTGAATTAAATTTTTTGTGTCACTAGCACGACTTCTTATATACTCAATGAAAACCTGTTCATTTTCCTTTAGCCCGTCTTACATAAAATAAATTAAAAAAAACTCACTAGCCCGAATGACCATTTACTTGCCCCGGACTTTACGCTGTTCTGTCTATCTATAATCTCCTTTATTTCATCTTCTTAGCATTACTAGTGAAGTCAATTCCGTTGAGTTATGGTCAAAGATGACAGTTCAACGTACACATGTAGAGGTAGATGTGAATGCTGCATTTCCTTTTCGACTTTTATACATGCCTAAAATTTAAAAAAAAATTTTTTTTAATTTGTTCTGAACAATGATTTATCAACAATATATCGAGGTAAACTGACATCCCAGAGAAACTTTCAGCTGTATCATCAACTTGTATGGGTTTATAAGATAAATACATGTAGAATCTCACAATATCTTGCTCCAAAAAAAATAAAAAGAAGAAAAAAAAAGAAAATGCCTACCTACTGACCCTATTTTTTTAGAGCATGCAATAGGAAACACACCTATTTTTTTGTTTTGGCCTAAGCACGTTACAACTGTCTCGCCATAGACCTAGCTTTTGTGGCGATCAAATGGCAGAGTGTCCGCTGTGCATGCAAGAGTTTTGAGATCAAACCCGGCAGAGTGTACTACTTTTTTCTTGTCTGTTTACAATTTTAATCTAACTAGTGCCGACTGTGTGGTCTAGTGGAAAGACATTTTGACTCTTGATTGATGATATGTTGTAGGGTCATTAAACCAAATTCACCTTCTCGCCTCTCACCGTTGGGTTCGAATCCCACCGGGATATGTGGGTGACTTGTAAGTGATGAAGTGTTGATTCTTACAGATCTTGGGCGGTATACAGTCCTGGACCTACCCAGGAATAAGTGGGTGGTCTACACTAAATATAGATGATCATACATAGCCTAAAATGTGCTGAAAAATGATGTTAAACCTTAATTTATATTAAATTAGATGATATTTTTGTAGATATTAAGATACTTTTAGCTCATTGACGAACAATTCTGTTGGCATATTACTAAAAAACTGTCTGATTTTAGCTTCATTTTTAGTTAACCAATTTTTTTTTTCAGTGAAAGTGTTGGAAGAAGGGTGCCATATGATGTGTTTGTGCTTTCGGTCAATGAAAAAGAATGAACTGCCTCATAAACTGTCGGTAAGAGTTGTTTTAATGTAATAATTTAGACTTACACCAGTTTGTTAAATGTTTACTGGTACACATGGTTTTTGTTTTGTTTGGTTTATAAAGGGAGTACATCACGATTGGTATTGCTTTTAGAATTATTCAAATGGATATAAAATAAAATACCCAAAATAAGGTATTTCCTAACTATGGTTACGCGCCAAGGATAGCTATTTTAATCTTGGCAGTAAAAAATTGCATTGTCTGGCAAAGCGAACGTCCTGTGTAAATATTGCCGAGGTGATCACGCGTGACCTGGTGATTACTCTTGTGAACTAAAAAGACTGGTTGTAATTAATTAACAATTATTAATTATTGCACTGTATTTTAAGAAACTGCTAATGTTCTATCTATATTGTAGAACCATTTCACAATTTAAATCATTTCATAGTCATTCAGCTTTTTATTTTCTATTAATCCATTTTAGCCCCAAAGCCTTAATCCATTTTAGCCCCAAAGCCTGATGACTTCCCTTAACCGTTTTAATGTCATTGTTCAGCCCATTTTAGGCTATGCATGGAAGTCAATTGTTTGTGGTGGAGGCAGACCACCCACTTATTCCTGGGTAGAACCAGTACTGTATACCTCAAGCCATCCATAAGGATCAACACCGTCTACATATGGGATTACAAAAACAAAGTGTCATCGCCCAATTCTGAGAAAATAGGTAATATATATCGTTTTATATTTTCAGAGCAGTTCCACCACGTTAGTTCTTTATCATGTTTATATATGATGTTCTTGTTCAACGTGAATTTTGCATGAAACAACAGTTAATGACACAGAAGGAACAGAGTAATGACCATATCAGTAGGAAGTTCTTGCAGTTTTTCCGGAGAAGTAGCAGACCATTATATATTCTTGCAACTTTTATCAGTGCCTGATCTGTGGTTTTTACAAGATCAGTTCCGATAAAGAACATATAATGGTTTTGCAATTCATCAAAATGGAGGATTCAGCTGTTTGTAATTATGAAAACAACTAGAAGGCCACGGTCGACATATCGAGCCCTATGTTTAAGAAGTCCAGATTGATTTGCCCAACACCAATGTCAATCTCATTCGGAGCAAGAGGTCACATGATATTAGATGTATATACGGAACATTCTGATGAAGTGTGGTGAAAATCCCACAAGGAATAAGCATTCATAGCTGCGGAGACTGGACGTGACCTATATTTTGTCTAAAGTAGGTCACAGCGACCAGAAATTTTGCACGATGTTAGATGCATAAAAGAAGCATTTTGGTGAAGTTTGGTGAAAGCGCACATACACCCGGATGACATTGTGATTGCTAAATATTGATTGGTAGACGGGCTCGACAAAAATGAATGAGGAGGAAAAGGAATTCAGGAACGCCCAGCCAATCTGTCATTCTTCGGGATCATACCGCACATATCGACGGGTTGGTTTGTTCATATGCTACATGAACAATATGGTGTTGATGTTTGATTTGCGTTTCATGTGTATTATTTACAATACAGATGACCTTTTTATCAATGCTTTCATATAAATAAACAATAGATGGTGCAATCGCCTACATGTAACTGACGTTGCAAAACTTTGGATTTTGAATGCAAATTCCTTTTGGGAATTAATTCCCGCCATGCTATTATGAAGCAACCAATGTGGAAACCTTCTAGATACACTTGAGATATGCTTCGAAAAAGTGATTGAGGTGTTGCGAATGAGGATTACCAGTAACTAAAGGTAAAAAATAGTTCTGGCAAAGTGATATCATCACTATATTTTCACTAGTGATGTAATATAGCTTTTTTGGTGCAATACTTAAATTATGTCATTTTCAAATCAATGCTAAGTATTGATAGATATATAATAAATTAACAAACAATTAATTTAGCCAACAAGTTTAATACAAAACAAATGCATGTATGAACATTTCTATTTATCACGCCTATAAGACGAGAACATTTATCTTTAATCATGTCAATTAACCAATTAGATGATGTCATACTTTAAGTGAAATCATGACATCATTGTTTTAATGACCTCAGATATGTTCTTCTGTTATAAATTGTTTGCACAAAAATAATACGATCGTCGATAGAGCTTTAAATCAAAGTTCTTTTAACTTTAAAAAAATATTAAACTTCATGTTTATTATACAATATGTATACTCTGTACTATATATTTATTTTTCCACCAGATAACCATCATGAATGACAAGACAGTGAGAGATCACAAGTGTTCTTGCACAGCTGGACAGGGCACATGTAACCATATAGCTGGGTTTTTGTACCAGATTGCACATTATAAGACTCTTGGTTTAAAATCTGTACCAGACTTTGTATCCAAGACATCTTCTCCACAGCAGTGGCATGTACCTCCAAGAACACACGGAATAAAACCACGTGATCTATTAACAGTTAAATTTGTGAAACCAAAGGCAACAGAGTCAAAGGGGTGTGTACGCAGTACATTGTACAACCCAATTAATGGTGAATTTCCGGATCTGGAACTTATGACTAACCTACAGGCATGCTTAGAACACAATCATAAAACTGCGCAACTCTATCAAGTTCTGCCAAAACAGTTTGACAATATTGATACTGTAACCACCACATTTGGAAATGTTTTAGCTGGAAGTATTCTTTCTCATCAGTTGCCGAAACCTGGGAATGATGGAAAGATCATCAAATTACCTATGACAGTTCGCTTCCCATCATTACCTACGGATGAATGTTTGTTTGAAACAATATACTGTTCAGTTCTTACACTGAATGAGTCTCAGTTTATAGATGGTATTAAAGTGTCCCTTGAACAGTGTCACGAGATAGAGGAAATTACACGGAAACAAAGCGAATGTCCTGAATGGCATAAATTAAGAAGAAATAGGATTACTTCCTCTAAATTTAAGGATGTTGTCAGTCGACAAAAAGACTTTGACACCTTATGCGAACGAATAGTGAGCAAGAGGACAATTCAAACTGCCGCCATGAAGTATGGCATTGAGCACGAGGCTGAGGCTGCACTTGAATATTCAAACCATGAGAACGTTAATGTCACCTTGTGTGGGTTTGTCGTTAACCCAAAAGTGCCATTTCTTGGTGCATCACCAGATCGACTTGTCTATGACCCTTCAGAAGAATTGCCATTCGGAGTACTAGAGATAAAGTGTCCACAGAAGGCCTCATTCAAGGATTGCCCTTATTTGAGTAATCAAAATGATGTGTTTAAACTTAAACCAGTTCATCAGTACTACCATCAGATCATGGGCCAGATGGCAATCACTGGGATTAAGTGGTGTGACTTTGTCGTATGGACAGTAAATGATATGCATATTGAACGAATAAACTTTAATGAGCAGTTGTGGTCAGATATGCTGGACAAATTGAGCGTTTGTTACTTTGAGCATCTCATATACCATTTTAAATAATGGATATATGAATGAATAGACTAATATGAAGGAGTCTTAAAACACATTAAAATATGCCACATGTTATTATTGTTTATGAAAATATTTGATCTGGAAAGCGCGACTCGGCTAGTTTGTTGCTAAATCATAAATATTAATATGGGGGGGGGGGGGGGGGGGGGGGGGGGGGGGGGGGTTACATTGCTAATATAGGTGTGCATATTATTTAAATAAAGTGTACGTCGATTACAAAACAGAATTTATAAAAGCCATTAAGCATCATATGAATTAATAATAATGATTTGTACAACAAAAACTACCTGAGTTGTCAAATTTTCAAGACTATTTAACTACTTCATGAAAAACAATTCAATCGGGCAGAACATGGGGCCTAATTTTAATTGTTAATGAATAGTTTGGTTGGAAAAACTCAACGACTCACTGCTAGTTTTTGGAGCATAATTCATTAATATTAAGTCATGATGCTTTAAGGCTATTCTAAATTCTAGTTTTGTGATCGAACTTTAATTTAATTATATAGATGTGCAACTGCTAGCAATATGAACCACATACATGTATATATAATATTGATGATTTAAGAACAATAATACACCGGCAACCTGGTAGTCTCGTGTTTTCCCGTCCACACATTTTCATAAATAATAATTCAACCAAATTTAATATGCGGCTTATTTAATGCATGTTCACCGAGGGTTTTCTTTTTGTATTTGTATTGGCACCAATTACTTTTCCAGATCGCCCGCTGTCCCTATAAGCTGAATAATACAATTTTGGTGCAGAGTCGGTAAAATGGAAAATTAAATGGAAATCTTTTCAATGGTAGCAATGTTATTTTTGAAAGAATGTTTTGAATATATACTATCCTGAACACTATATTTAACTGCCCTACAACACATCTCAGGTTAAATAATTGGCAATTGATCCATTTTATTCTAGAATAAAGGTCCTTTAAATAATGTCATTAGACAACAAACTGTCCACAGCTGAGTTGCTGAACCAGCTAAGCTAATAGGAATCACAGAGTCAAAAATATGGTATTCTTTGATTCGCCGAATAGCTCTCTCTACATGTATTCGAAGTCTGGCAATCTCCTGTGTTTCTTCAACCTCTTCTGTGGTGAACTGATTCCTGTTGCATGTGAGGAAAGGTGGGATATTGAGTTTTGCCCCTTTAGCATCTAGAAGATCTTGGATCAAAAAACCCTTGTCGGCCATAACACTGTCGCCTTCTTCCAGCAAACTGACAATGTTACTCTGCCTGGTAATTTCCTTATCGGATATCGAACCCGCAAAAAGGGATGATACAAATATTATGCAACCAGATGGTGAAATGCCAATAAGACTTTTGAATGTTGTTGCGCTCTTGTAATGTGAATAAAATTCTGAATTCAAACTTAACGAAGATGGTGTTTGAATTTTAATTTCAGTACAGTCTAATATGACACGAGTAGATGGGTACATTTCCTTAAAGCACTCTGGCATATGTCGGTCAATTTGCTCTCTGCTTGGCCATATTGGAAGAGATCCAAGTTGAAAGTACAAAAAGTTGCTCCACGTTATGATAATGCGACTCACAGTTGCTTGTGAAATGTTGCACCTAACAGCCAAATCCTGTTGGAACAGCCCTAACCTTACTTTAACTAAAAATATAAAAAATTGATCAATCAAACT
Organism: Cyrtodaria siliqua; assembly: GCA_037043455.1. NCBI lineage: Eukaryota > Metazoa > Mollusca > Bivalvia > Adapedonta > Hiatellidae > Cyrtodaria > Cyrtodaria siliqua. The sequence goes on from JAWPHD010015798.1 coordinate 12,023, forward strand.
TAAACTTTCTATGCGAAAAGATGGCTGTATGACATCGCTGCCAATATACCTCTGTCTTTGAATCTGTGTCCATCGTGTCATTCTCTCAGCGGATGGTTTCAGCAGGTTGAATAAGTTTATAAGTAAAGAATATGATGAAAACCCAGTATAAAATAATAACATTTGTGGATCAGTTGAAAACCGTTCTAGGCCAAAGCTATTCATTGACATTTTTTCTATCTTTTGCTCAAGTTCATCTATATGTGCACACGCTTCCTCCAATTTCTCATTTTCTGACTTCTCATTTTGTAGGTAGTCATGGAACATGGGTTGTGGTGTCACTATAGTGTGTGTCAATGGAGATGGCTCAATATCTGTGTCATCAATGCTGCAAATAATTGGATGATACAGTTATTAAAGAGGCATAGGCGATAAATTGTTTCTCAACATTTGATATATACGTTTCTTGAATTGAGAATTGAGTTGAGAAAAAAAGGAAATAATCAATCGGTAATTATCTTTCCATATATTTTAAATGCACAACACTAGTGATTAATCGATTGTAATCGATCATCGATTACTTCAAGGCCAAGGCATTCGATTATGAAAGTTTACAATCGATCATCTGTAAATTGTAAAAATACTCTTAAATTAATGTTGAAAATAAAAATAATCATGAACATCCAGGAGACTCAGTTAATCAGGAAATACACTAATTAACACATTTATAGCAATTGCAATTACTTTGCTGATTAAATAAAATAAAAATGGCATAATGAACAATACCTCGAAGAATACAATGTCATACAAAATATAATATATAACTGATATATATTTTTTCTGACTGATCTGACTAATCGATTGTATATGTAACTGATGAATGATCGTTTACATCCTGATTGTAACCGATGGTCTACTGTAAATTTTAAACCATTTGTCTATCACTATACAACATTAACTATTTCACTTTACCTCATATTTGAATCCTCTAGCCTTTGTCGTTTCATTGGAGGCTTACGTAGGGGATTGTCCATAGTCCAGGAGAAAGTTGTCGGTACTGCATTCTTCACCAAACATTTCTTTCCGGTTAGTGTCTTTATGAAATATTCATTTTTAAAATGAACTGAACAAACTTTAGTGTGTGCCTTTATCTGAAAAATAAAGACAATTATAATATAACATAACCTACAATATATAACATAATTGAAGGAGTTTCGTGTGGCTTGTGCAAGGTTTAAACATATTCGATTTATAATTATAGGCCGTTGATATGAAACGATTTATAATTATAGGCCGTTGATATGAACAATAAGCATACATGTAGGTATTCTGGAACTAGTGAAGACTTAGGGGGAAACCCCCTGCCCGCATCCCCATGTATTTCATTTTAACAGAATGTGTCTGTCTTTGCCTTTGTTTAAACAAGAGCCCCCTGTTAAAATCCGGAAATGCAGAGATTAATATAAAGAAAAATTACAAAATAATAGTAAAAAAATAAAAAGTACATCTACCCAGGCTCGAACACTGTCCGCTAGCGTGACAAGCTAACATCCATTCCATTAGGCCATGCCGCCTATGCGATTATTATGTGCTGTCGTTATTATTTATAATGAGACCAACAACATTGCTACATGAGAAGATCGGGGTCAACTTTCTGCAGACGAATTATCTATCCTGCAGACTAAATGAGTAAGTATTTAATATAATTCGGTTGTTTACCACGCTTAGGAAATCTTAGGCTCCGACCAACACAGACGAAGGATATTCTTTTTTTCAGGGATTGTTTGCACAGAGAAAAGACATACTTCTTTGAGCATACTGTAGAGATTTGATCATGTTTCATAATGTAAACAAACGTAAATTTTTAAGCGCTTCTTCTTCATCGCCCTTTGTGTTTTTCATCTATTACCTGGAAATGTTGTCCTTCGTCACGTCGTACTTTAACAATCCATTCCTTTCTTCTTGCATCATCAGCCGGAAAGCTATGAAATGACACATCTTTGGTGTTATATCGAGAATCATTAGTGCACATCGGCACGCAACAGTGATACGCTGCCATGTTTTGTTTGCGTTAGTAGCCTCGTTTTGAAATCAAAATGGCCGACGCGTGAAATAAGAGTATGGACAATTTTGCATCTGACATTGCCAGATGTAACAGTCAAACAGTTTCAATTATTCTTATTTGTTGAAAGGCTTTCAGGCCATCTAAAATGCGAATATAATAGCCCACATTATTTGCAGGAAACAAAAAACGTTTCGTTTTGTATCCCTTCCATATCAACACTTTGGTGAACCACCGTATTTCGGTCATAGTTCTGTATTTCGGAGTACGAACAAAAACACCCAATGTTAAAGAGTGAATCAAAAAGAAATGTGGATCCAAGATTCCTATCAGTTTGAACTTGAAGTACAATTTGTAAAGGTGCAGTAATCGAACTTGACAGGACACATTGCATGCCTATCCTGGACAATCGATGCAATTTTCTCATCAACGTCTTTGCCCGTTAATAAAGTTTTCAAAAAGAGTTTAAGTGTTGGAACAACATATTGCGAATTGGCTTGTTTTGATGATATTTCCGCAAAATCTAAGTGGATCGTAGATGTATCTTTGAAAATCTTATATAATATCTTAATATATTTGCCGCGGTGTCAATAAGCCATAGCTTTTTTTACTTTTAATCGGCCTTTTTTGACTCGCTGTGGAAGTTATACAGACGCGAAGAAGCAGTATTTCTAAAAGTAACGTCTTTATTTCTATTATAATTATTCTATCTTATAAGTGACCTTAAAGGCATGTCTTCATGTTTTTGAATCTACACCCGAATATCCTAGATTTTTTTCCATTTTAAGTATTAAATCATTGACAGGTAATATATTTGGACCTCGTCGTTTTCTTTGAGGAACATGACTGCACGAAGAAAATCGTTATCCGAGACTGTGGAAGATGGGCTGCCATGTTTAACTACACCGGAACCAGATCTGATGGTTGAATATTGTTTGGCCCCATTTCAGTACATCTTAGGCTATATATGACGGTCGATTTGTTCGTGGTAGAGGCAGACGACCTACTTTTCCCTGGGTATAGCCAGTTCAGTATACCTCCCGCCATCCGTAATAATCGACACTTGCTCACCTGCAAGTCGAGCTCCCAATGGGATTCGAACCCGCAGCAGCAAGAGGCGAGAATGTTTTAAACTCTGCGTCTTTTGCATCCTGGCCACGGAGACGCTACAGGAACCAGAAGCTACTTCGACAAAACGGTCGAGGGTTTCCTTTGCCTGTACGTTACGTACAATAGTTGCGTACACGTATTGTGTACATTTATTTAATGCGTCATAAGTTGCGTTCTTGTGTTGCTGACGTGTTTTATCGATCATTGGATCGTGTAAGCAACGTACATAATAGCGAATATAAGATGCATGGAACATTTATTGCGAACAGGCCATATGCAACGCTTATTTGCATGTCTACGCTTGTATCGCAACGTTTGTGTGTAACGTAAAATACGTGTCGATTAAAACGTCATGTGTGCTTCTTATAGCCGGACAAATGGGTAAGTGAGTGCCCATAATTAATGGTGGGCAGACGTCCAAATTATCTGTACCTGTACGTGATGCATTTTTGTGGTGGAGGCAGACCACCCACTTTTCATTTGTAGAACCAGTACTGTACACCCCGCCATCTGTAGGAATCGACACTTATTCACTTATCAGTCGAGTTCCAGTGGGATTCGAACCGGCATCGGTGAGAGCGAGGTTTATCACATAACATGGTTTCTGGGAGTGCAATAAAGCCATGACTTATTTCTCGGAATACACTAGTGTGTTACAGATGCAAATGAGGACCGAATCAGTGTGTTTGTATACAGTAAAACATTTAATTCCAATTGTTTGCATGGTATATCATACGGTACGTTCAGACGCCTTTATTATTTATCATTATTTAAAATCTTACTTCATAAAATTAATGCCAGTGGAGACTCAGGCGTAACTCTCATTCATCCCACCAAGATTTAAATGTAAGTCACGCTTAAATCAACACCAACATATTTCAACAGTTTTCCCAAGCACCCCGCGGGGAAAACCCTGATGATACCGCTACTATCTATACTACTAATCAATCCGGTTTTGCCATTTTAGGAGAGCGCAATTTTATTTTATGTCTACTTTCGCCGAATCTACTTTCGGCGAAATTTTTCAATAACATTTGCAACTCGTTAAGCAAAGTCAGACGGAACCGGGCAGTAGTCTTCATCAACGCTCTGCATATCATTTTTTACCATGGAGTATTTTATTTTCCTACACTTTGCTATTTTGTATTTCAGTTCAAGAAGCTCTTCTCTGTTTTCGGCCAGCTCACGTTCATAATTATCCATTTCAACCAGCAATCGATTTTTTTTGGTGTCCATAAAATCATCACGGACTACCTCATATTCTACTTGGAGTTGCTTACCTCTCATCAATTCTCTTCTATATTTATCTTTTAAATGGTTAAGTTTTCTGCAATCCTTTTCTAATCTTTCTTGTTCCATTATATAATAATACTATATATAATTATTTTTAAACCCTTGAATGCTACTCAACTATTACAATTAACATCTATCATACTCTATCATGGTATGTTTTACTTGTATGCTAACGTATCTTGTCCGTTATCTAGTATGAACCGTTTATCATCATAAGCTGATAAACTTTTTTTATTTATTGCATTGCTGCTTATGTTATGCTTTTGTGATCTTATAAATTTCATCTCATGGTGAGCTTATGTTGCCGTAAACAAAATCTTTTTGTAATCGACATGTGCTATCTGTTTTTAACAACACACTTTTTAACACCCTTACATTACTTTGCACTCACCTCATTATCTAGCACATACGAATATAGTTTACTTCGCAACCCAACAAATTCAACCGCACGTTTCATCTTTCATCTTGCCAATAACCTTTTTATTATCATTAAAATGAAAAAGTCATGCAGTATCTCAGGATACTCGATATCGCACTCAACAATGTATTTTGATTTTCCTTTTTCAAACTAATCAACCCACTTGAAGTTGCCAGTAGGTAACGGTTGACACACCCACCCGTACAAGTTATTAGCATCAAGATATATTATGCACTTGTTTTTTTTTCTTGTCATAGTTTTTCATATATTTATTGTTAGCCTGTGAATATCTGTTTGCGATATAACTCGTACCGCCTCTTAATCCTTTTTTCACAAACAAATATTAATCAATATCAGTTATTAAATCAAGTTGAATAGCAGTCATCTTAAGACATGCATCCCAGGCTAACTGAAGTAATGACAAGGATCTAATTTGTAATACTCAATGCACATTTTTCTAAAGTTTTCAAAATCATCTGTCAGCAATAGCACATCAGTCTTAAGATACAGATCATGATATTCTCCCATATTTTTAATCTTAAATGTTTTCCATATTTTTTTAGCATGATCATAATCTGCATCTGAAATATGCTCATCATTTAATTGAGAATAAAAGCTATCTTTGTCAGGTAACTTAGTATCATTGAAGCGTTCAAAACTGTTCGTGGTGGAGGCTGACGACCTACTTTTCCCTGGGTAAAGCCAGTTCAGAATACCTCCCGCCATCCGTAATAATCGACACTTTCTCACCTGCAAGTCGAGCTCCCAGTGGGATTCGAACCCGCAGCAGCGAGAGGCGAGAATGTTTCAAACTCTGCGTCTTTTGCATCCTGGCCACGGAGACGCTACAGGAACCAGAAGCTACTTCGACAAAACGGTCGAGGGTTTCCTTTGCCTGTACGTTACGTACAATAGTTGCGTACACGTATTGTGTACATTTATTTAATGCGTCATAAGTTGCGTTCTTGTGTTGCTGACGTGTTTTATCGATCATTGGATCGTGTAAGCAACATACATAATAGCGAATATAAGATGCATGGAACATTTATTGCGAACAGGCCATATGCAACGCTTATTTGCATGTCTGCGCTTGTATCGCAACGTTTGTGTGTAACGTAAAATACGTGTCGATTAAAACGTCATGTGTGCTTCTTATAGCCGGACAAATGGGTAAGTGAGTGCCCATAATTAATGGTGGGCAGACGTCCAAGTTATCTGTAGCTGTACGTAATGCATTTCCGTCACACTTGACGATTATAATGCGGGTTTGTTTAAGTTCGATATTCGCCAGTTTGGCGATTCGCATTCATGAAAACTCGGCCATTCCTGTCATTCTTCGGGATCTTGCTTCAAAGAAGTCATTGCGAACTTGCGAATGGTTCGAATCGTTAATTCATTGCGACTTAGTGTTGTTTAGTCAGCAGTTGTTTAGCGAACACATTGTGGCTATCTTTTTCTAGATCAACTTCTTCCTTCAACATGACCGGGTTATGGATATGACGTAATTAGTCCTACGTGATGGCGCATCACGGACCGCGTCAGCTTTCATCCCAAAACAACTATTTGTAGTTTAACGTTTAAAATTATTTACAAGTGGATAAGTGGGTGCCCTTAAATTAATGGTGGGAAGAAGCCCAAGTTATCTGCATCTGCCCGTAACGATTACGGTTATAATGCGGGTTTGGTTGCGTATTTGACAGCTACCAGTGTCGGTGCCGATTGGTTTGCATGGTATATCATACGGTACGTTCAGACGCCTTTATTATTTATCATTATTTGAAATCTTACTTCATAAAATTAATGTTAGTAACGTTCATTTTGATTTAAGGTGTCGCATTATTTTAGCGCGAACCCTTTTACAACCGCGTAACGTAGCGACGTCATGTAAACAACAACACGACGTCATGATTTGTCTTACAAATTGCCGCCGTATATAAAGAAAAAATGGCAACATTAAAGCGAAACTATTACGTCGTAGGTGTGTTATGTGATAAACAGAATTTTACATTCGTGACTGTGTATTATTGACTTAAATAAACTCGTTGGATAAAAAGATAGGATACCCTCGGCGACGGAGACGCTGTATTGTCCGAGGAAATAAGGAATGTCTGTAAGTTGCACTCTATGTTCTCTCCTTGAATGGGCGTTGGTTCCAACGGGAGCTGCTGTCGGACTGCTGAATGTACATGTTTACTCACTATGGCTGTCTAGGCGTAAACAAGAGACGGACGGACCATGGTGATGTATGTTGCGGCCGTGGCATTGGAGAAACAGTCCTTGAAATGTCTGCGTAGCAATCCTAGTGTCCGATTACAATTTTCACACTCCATTCTCTTCTTTGTTTTGTGACAGAACGACTGTACATGTACATGCTTGAGTTAGTATATATTGGTTGTAGATGTTGCCCTACACAAAGTGCGGATGGTGTTGACGTGTAGAAAGTTGGATAATCTATTTGATTCTCTCTTGTTTTTCCAAAACAATTACTGGAACCATCCTGAATACAGTTTCGTATTTGCGCCATCATTGCACAGATTCAAATCATCTCTCGTAAAGTGATACCATTAGCAACAGACTCTATCACGACGTTTGTATGTCGTAACAGGTCCTACATAATAGGGTTTCAGATGTGATGACGTGTAGAAAGTCGGTGGACGCTGTTGTATACTTGTGTATACCTGTAGGAAATGCGTGACGCTATAGTAGGTGTTGACGTGTAGAAAGTGCGGAACGATATTGTGTACGTGCGGGACTATGTTGTAGGTGTTGACGCGTACAAACTACGGGACGATATTGTGTGTTTACGTGCTGAACGCGCATAACTACGGAATCCTGTTAGGGCCATCGCGATTTTGCGTTTTCAATTTCGCGAGATTGCGAGATTGCGAAATAAATTTCGCATTCTCGTCCTATTCTACCTTGAAAAAAAAACGCGAAGTTTGGAAGCCAGACATCGTGCTTTTCATTTGGACGAGATTTTGAGAATGCGAAATAAATCTCGCTTTCTCGCCGTATTCTACAATGAAAAAACCCGCGGGATTTGCAATCAAACTTTGTGCAAACCTCGCGATTTTATATCGGCACATTGCACAATGAAAAAAACGCGAGGAATGCAAATCAAACTTCGTGCAAACCTCGAAACTTTATTCTTATTAGATTACGAGAATAAGAAATATGTTTTCTTGTTTTTGCCCTCTGGTGCATCGGAAGTAGTATAGATAGTAGCGGTACCGGCGCAGTTTTCCCCATCGGAGGGAACGAGAAAAACTAATGAAATATGCCAGTGGAGACTCAGGCGTAACTCTCATTCACACCACCAAGATCTAAATGTAAGTCACGCTTAAATCAACACCAACATATTTCAACAGTTTTCTCAAGCACCCCGCGGGGAAAACCCCGCTGATACCGCTACTATCTATACTACTAATCAATCCGGTTTTGCCATTTTAGGAGAGCGCAATTTTATTTTATGTCTACTTTCGCCGAATCGCCGAATCTACTTTTGGCGAAGTGTTTCAATAACATTTGCAACTCGTTAAGCAAAGTCAGACGGAACCGGGCAGTAGTCTTCATCATCGCTCTGCATATCATAATTTACCATGGAGTATTTTATTTTCCTACACTTTGCTATTTTGTATTTCAATTCAAGAAGCTCTTCTCTGTTTTCGGCCAGCTCACGTTCATAATTATCCATTTCAACCAGCAATCGATTTTTTTTGGTGTCCATAAAATCATCACGGACTACCTCATATTCTACTTGGAGTTGCTTACCTCTCATCAATTCTCTTCTATATTTATCTTTCAAATGGTTAAGTTTTCTGCAATCCTTTTCTAATCTTTCTTGTTCCATTATATAATAATACTATATATAATTATTTTTAAACCCTTGAATGCTACTCAACTATTACAATTAACATCTATCATACTCTATCATGGTATGTTTTACTTGTATGCTAACGTATCTTGTCCGTTATCTAGTATGAACCATTTATCATCATAAGCTGATAAACTTTTTTTATTTATTGAATAGCTGCTTATGTTATGCTTTTGTGATCTTATAACTTTCATCTGATGGTGAGCTTCTGTTGCCGTAAACACAATCTTTTTGTAATCGTCATGTGCTATCTGTTTTTTAACAACACACTTTTTAACACCCTTACATTTCTTTGCACTAACCTCACTATCTAGCACATACGAATATAGTTTACTTTCATCTTTCATCTTGCCAATAACCTTTTTATTATCATTAAAATGAAACTGACTTTTTGGATCATAATCACAATTATCAAACAGTTCTTTATCCTTGTAAAAGTCTGCATACACATCTTTTGTTTTTATTTCATAACACAAGGAATCGGTATCAGTAAATAATAACTTAGCTTTTCTGTCATATTTGTTTTTGATATAGTTGTAATGGAAATCATACATCAAATATTTTGTCTAAAATACACATGCCAACATAACAAGGACGATATAAAACTAATCGTTCTTTCATTCTGTTTATGGCAAATAAATTTTCATTAAACATTTTACAAGAACTAAATAAAGGTCTTGCTGCATATTTTAAAAGGACCTCCTCGTCGTGAGTCAATTTAACATTAATTATTTTTCTCAAATTTTCCATAGTTTTACCAAAAAATGAATTGTTCATCAGTTTGAAGAAATCCTTTTCAAAAGCATATTTAGCAGCTGTTCTCTGTATTAAAGTCTATGTATGTTTTCAACCACTTTGATTCGTCGAACTGTAGTATTCGGTGTATTTTTGTTACCTTCAATCCAAGCTTTTTATACAATTCTAAGTTTCTAAAATGCACGACATACTTTTCTTTATTTTTCAAATTCGTAACAAGTTTATTAACATTACTATGTCCTAAATTAAACTTTTGTTTTAAATTTTTACAATAGTCTGACAACCACTCATGTTTTATATTTAAAATTTCCGGGACGAGAGGATAATCATTATGAAAGTCATGCAGTTTCTCAGGATACTCGATATCGCACTCAACAATGTAATTTGATTTTCCTTTTTCAAACTTATCAACCCACTGGAAGTTGCCAGTAGGTAACGGTTGACACATGGCCCACCCGTACAAGTTATTAGCATCAAGATATATTATGCACTTGTTTTTTTTTCTTGTCATAGTTTTTCATATATTTATTGTTAGCCTGTGAATATCTGTTTGCGATATAACTCGTACCGCCTCTTAATCCTTTTTTCACAAACAAATATTGATCAATATCAGTTATTAAATCAAGTTGGATACCAGTCATCTTAAGACATGCATCCCAGGCTAAACCAGGACTACTGAAGTAATGACAAGGATCTAATTTGTAATACTCAATGCACATTTTTCTAAAGTTGTCAAAAACATCTGTCAGCAACAACACATCAGTCTTAAGATACAGATCATGATATTCTCCCATATTTTTAATCTTAAATGTTTTCCATATTGTTTTAGCATGATCATAATCTGCATCTGAAATATGCTCATCATTTAATTGAGAATAAAAGCTATCTAGTATCCTTGAAGCGTTCAAAACTGTTCATATAATCATAAGGATAAACGCCTTTTCGTTTTATTAATTCTAGCTTGCCGCCAGAGTATTCCAGAGAGGTATACTGAAACGAAGGGATGTTTTTTACTAAATTTTCTAATAATTGAGACATAAACTGAAAACTGTCAATAAACACCAAACTTTGTCCTAACATAAAAGCCATGTACTTCTCCATGTTATTTGGTATAACATATATGTTTCGTTTAAACTTCCCGATGTGCTGCATTATGAAGTGAGAGTCATATCCTCTCAAGTTATGAAACACAACAGGTATTTTTCTAGTCAACCTGAAATTAATATTACATATGTCATGAGCGCTTCCTCTATACTTTCCAGTTATATGGCAATGGTCTCTAACTTTTCTGATGGAGTTTTTGTATGCCACTGTATAACCCGCGTCACCTTTTTTGAGAGATGTTGCAAAACCATTACCACAAATAGGAAAGTTTGCATTCATAGTTTTCTTGCACCACTTTTCTTCTTCTATCATTTTTTCCAAAAACTTGCAAACAGCATTTGGTCCTCTGTATGTCACAACTGGTTTTGAATATTGATCATCATAACAACAAACAACCTTAAACCCATAACTGCAATCAGTATGCTTTTGATATGCTTCTGTATGTGATCTTTTAGGATTGTTTGATACTGAAGAAATACTTTCGGTTACTGCTTCAAAATCAGCATATATGACAAACGGAACCATTAGCTGTCTGTCGTAGTTTTTAAACTTAACTTTTTCATCTTTGTTTGGCTTGCTTACCATTAAGTGAAAGACAAACAGGTTTATGTTTTTCCAGAACTCTTTCTAATTTAAAGCACTGTAAGCATGTTTTACAAAACCATTTTCCCCCTCGTATGCTGTTTGACTAAACATTAGTCTGTCAAATCTTTTATCCACACGTAATGATTTTTTTCTTCTTCGGTGATAAAAAGCATATCACATGTTTTTTCTGCTTTATTTTTTGATATGTGCAAAGGGTATACTTGATTATCTTCATACCCAAATATGTTAAAACAAATGTTGTTTTGTTTTTCTATTTTTAGGATTTGTTTTATAGTAACAGGAAATGTAATTCCTTTGTAATCAAGATCACCAATATGCTTTTTATACTTTGTTATCCTTTGGGGATCCTTTTCAACAGGAAATTTACAAGCTTAATGACACCATCTAAAGCACTCGTTATTTGTTTCATTTTTTATATTTATCAATCCTTTTCTAGCATTAGCAAGTTCTTTTGGTAAATCCAAATAAGAGCTACCTCGTAAAGGCTTATACTTTATTCGATTTATATAGTGTCTCAATTACCCAACCACTTCCCAACTGAATCCAATTTCCAATTCTATTTATAATTTCTTCCTGTGCTTTGTCTAATGCTTCTGATATTTGATTTTTGTTTAATATTATTACAGCCTTTGAGGCAAAGTAAGCTGTTTCGTATATACAATCAAAACCTCCTCTATCACACGGTACTTGTGTTTTAAAAGTAAGTTTTACGTCAATGCTTAATTTAAATCCACCTGTTCTTTTTAGTTCTGCTCTGAGAAACTTTACAGAAGGATAATGTGCTTTTTGTAGTTTAACAATCGGATCATCACTACAATAAATATCTACTTTAAAAACCTTGCTATACTGTCTTGGAGATGTTTCAATTTCTCGGATACTCATTATTATAATATTACATAAGATTATTTCTTTAAGCCTATAAATAACATTATTTTATTTAATATTTTCACCCTCATCGATATCCTCGCCGGCGTCCTCATCGGCGTCCTCATCGACGTCCTCATCGGTAGTCTCATTAGTAACCTCATACATATATTCACTGGTGCCCTCGTTAGTAACCTCATCCAAGAGAGCATCTATTTCATTATCCAGAAGAATGTCTAAGTATCTCCGAAAGCATTTTTTCTCAAGAACTCTATTATCTATCATATTTCTTATTTTTACATGATATTTGCAGTATCTATCAAAATCAACAGTTTCAAGATCACCTCCAGCTGCCAGTGATTTTATTTTTATCCTGTATTTGCAATAGTTTATAAACTCGTCTTTGTCAAAAACTTCTGCATCAATCATTTCTTTTAAACTTTCGACAAACGTTTCAAAGTCCTCGTAACATCCGATATCAGTATTAATCATATGAGGTTTTTCTAGATTGCTGATTAGATTATCTCTGAACAACTCAACATTTTCAGACATTACTTTTAATTGTGTTTCATTAAAAATCTTAATTTCTTTTTCTGCTAGATCTGTGAGAAGCTTTACAGCATCATTGCACTCAATCTCAGTTTTTATTGCCCAATCTTTTTTAAAAGCTGCAATATCATCTGACAATCGTTGCATGTGAACTGTCTAAAACTCTTTGATAAGTTCATTTGTCTTGGTTAAAAGAGCCTGCTCGTAAGCAGCTGCTTTCTCATAAACCTTCTGTTCCTCTTTGAAATATGTTCTTTCTTCTTCCGCATAACTGTAAATACTCATATATTAAAGATTATATTATTTTAATCAACCATACATAATAATTTTAATTCCTCGGTCAAGTATAACATCATAGTGAGCAAAAAAAGACTTTAGATGACTTTAGTATGACTTTGGATGGCAACTGGTTGCCTCTGAAATTTGTTTTTTACAAACAACACGCAGTTTGTTTATATCGCCTTTAATATTTTCCATGACAGTTTTAGTTGTTTTACCATTGTTATGATTCTTTCTGCCAAATCTTGAAAGTTTGAAAAAATTATTAACTATTTTTCAAGTTTATTCATGTCTTCAAAATCAATAGTTTTTGCATGTTTCGTTTGATTTTTCTTAAAGTTTTTGATTTTCTTTACTATACGTTCCATTTATATAATTACATAATATAATATTTCTTTAAGCCTATATTTTAAAAATATAATTCTATATTATAATATAATAAATTGCAAATATTGTGAAAGAGTTTTGGATATTATTGATCCCCCTGGGACGTGCATAGATTGCATCTTATTTTCGCAACTAATAAAAAAAAGCTTTGTAAATATTGTACCAGAGCCAAGATGTGTTACAAGTGTACTTACGCATGTATAAATTGTAACGATACTTGTGAAGTTTTCGACAACGAACGTATTTGCCTTAATAGTGGCACTCACAATGGCTACAATCTTATTGCAGGTTACAATTACAGCCGAAAGAAAACTATTTACCACAGAAAATACCACTTAGATAAATACTTGGTAGAATGTGATTTGTCTTCTGCAAACAGACAAAGATTTGAAGATTTTTTTAACAAAATTGTAAAGATGTTGGATCAAATAGAAGGTCGAAAAAGATCAATCAAATTTGAATACATTTTTCAGAAAATATTTAAAATATTAAAAATAGAAAAAGAAACAAAACCGATTAAAACAAAATCAAGCAGAGAAAAGTACGATAGGATATGGAAACAAGTCGAATTACGACTGGATGCCATGACCGTTTAACTTGAACAGATGCTCCCGCGGGGCATCTCTACTAGCTTAATTTCCATTAAGCTTGAACATTTTCATATACATTTCCAAAGGTTCTGTAAAGTTGTCATTCTTTGGAATTTCTAAAATGTTATTAAAGACAATCCTAATTATCTCCTCATCATTTTCTAGTCATGTGGTTGTTTGGACATATGATAGAAGTTGTTTAAAACTTCTATGATGTGTTTTTAGCAAATATTTTTTTCTGCTATTCTTGTTTTGCTCGCTAAAACAGCAACTACTGGAGGAACTGCACCAACTGCAGCCACGAAAACAGGAATTGCCGGAACCAATGCCAATACAGCAGTACAACCAATTATCCCACCGGCAATCTGTAATGTTGTGTTTATAATACCGCACAATTTATAGCTACGCCTGTATGCAGCCACAAGTCGTGTCAAGTGATCAATTAATTCTTCTTTGTTAGTAATTTGTGTCATGTATAATTACAGTTAGACAATAATTTAATTAAGATATTTAGAACATAGTTGCTCATGTTCTTTGAGTGATATTTCACCTATTTTTAGTAATTCATCAATCATGCTAATACCTTTATTTATCAGCCGTGGACTATTATTTCCTGATTCGATACTCCCGCATACTAACTCTAGATCATCCATCAAATCATCAGGACTATTGTAATATTCAACACAACCTCCTAAAATCTTCTTGAACTTTGAAGAACCTTTGTGAATTGGCAAACCAAATAATTTTGTTAGATCCTTAAAAGCATTTTGAGACAGCTTTGAATAAGTTTTTGTATTATTGTAACGCTTTGTTATCAAGTCTATAAAATCACCATCTACTTTTAGGTCTAGCAAAACTGCTTCTCCTAGTTTGGCAATAAGTTTGTGATGACCAACAAGCTTAGGTAAATCAATTTGTACCACTCCATAGTGGCCATCTTTGTCGACTTTGTAGGAATTTCCTTTTTGTTGCATCCCTTTGCGAGTCTTTGTGCAGTTTCTCCAGCTGCTTGAATTTGCTCTAACCTCTCTATGTAATAATCCAGAGCATCCGCTTCATCAGTCAGATCTTGACGTTCTTTTATACTTTGAATCTTAGCATTTTTGACGCGCCCGGGGCTATTAAGTAATATTGAATATTTAAGTTTAGTCGCATCGGTTGTCCTTCTCCCACCCCTCTTTGATTTTTTTCCATCGAGGTTGTTTATATTTGCGTTTAGACCTTTCATCTTACTAGACATTCTCCTGCGTATCCTCTTAGCATTTTTAATATATTCATCATAATCAGTAATACTTGGTATTTTAGTTGGTATTGGAAAACCATGCTCATCAAGTACTTCTTTATTCACACCAGCATCCAAGCCAGCTAGTTCTTCTTCTTCCCCTTCTTCTTCCCCTTCTTCTTTATTTCTTCTATTATTTTTTTTCCATGGGACTAAATGATGCACGTTTTTCAAATATTTCTTCCGTGGGTTCAGTAGGTTTTGACCTAAGCACTCTGTCTGAGCTTAATTTTGGTCTAGACTCTAATGCCTGCGTTTGTTCCTCTCTGTAATCAGCTAGTGATTTTGACCTAAGCACTCTGTCTGATGCCCGCTTTTGTTCCTCTCCGTAATCAGCCAGAGATTGTTGGTATTTGTATTTGGGATACGCGGTTTGCCTGATAGGTCCACGCTCAGGCGTGGGTAATTGCGGGCCACGCCCGGGCGGTGCAAGTAATTGTGGACGCATTGCCTCAGGAAAAAAAGCCAACTGTTCAGCTAGCCGTCTTGTTTGCTCTGTTATTTCGCTAGTAACAGGTTTAAATACTTCTGTATACAAATCACGACTAGCACCTTTTTCTAGTCTTTTTCGAATAACTTTATTCTCGAATTCTTTAACAAGCTCACTCGCTTTTCGTTTTTTATCTGCTAATTCTTTCCATTTTAACAAAGACATGTATAATATAAGTTAGATTAAAATAAGATAAATTAAAATAAGTTAAGACACGTATTATCCAAGCATTATTATAATGCAAATCCCGAACTATGATATGAAAACAGAAAACGGTAATTTTAAACAGATATGGAAATTTATGCCAGACTGTTGTTTTAGAATGTTAATTTGCGGTAATTCAGGTTCTGGCAAGACAAACACATTAGTTCACATGTTGCTGAAACCTTTAGTTTATTACGACAAGATTTATTTGTTTGCTAAAAACTTAGAGCAGTCTAAGTATCAGGTTTTGTCACAAAAACTTGAAAAGATAGCAAAAAAGAATAAAATTTCGATTGAAGATATATTAGAATGTTCAAATGATCAAGTTATCCCTGTGAATGATTTGGATTCTGATTCTCAAAAGATAGTTATTTTTGATGATTATGTTTGCAAAAGCAATCAAAACGATATTATTAATTATTTCATCCAGGGAAGACACAAAAATTGTTGTGTAATTTATTTATCTCAATCTTATTACAAAACTCCCAAAGACATTCGTTTGAACTGTTCTCATTACATCTTCTTTGCAACTCCGGTTAATCGCGAGCTGGGTATGCTTTCAAACGAACAAGATGTCAGCAAAGAGCAGTACAGAAAAGCGACTGACAAGCAGTACGACTTTCTGTATCTGGATCGCCCTAGAAAGTTGATTAAAAAAAACTTCACTGGTGATATTTAATCTAATCATATTATATATAATGGGGCTTTTTAATGATCTTGGTGAGGAAGGTACTACTGGCAGTGTTAATATTACAAATTTTGGTATTGTGCTGTCTGAGTATGTAAAACAAAAACATTTGGTTAATTATCTTCACAAGGGTAGACACAAGGAAAATGTTTTGAGAAGTGATCATCCTAACATGAATAAAAATAAAATCACTAATGAGGCAATCCGGAAAAAGCAGATGATGCAGTAACAAGGCAATATACTCAAAGAAGAATAACAAAGATCATACGTGATTATGATATTGATAAAATTCCAGACATAATAAAAAAATTGACAACAGGTGTTGAAGATAAACTAAGTCTGATGATACAAACAAAGTTACAAGGAAACCGCGAGAAAATGATTGAAATTCAAAACGGATTGAAAGATGAAATAAATTTTTTGAGTGATGCTTTGAAAGAGCTAGAAAAGAAAGATGTATTGGAAGAGAGTGAAAACTTCAAGAAATTAAGTGAACAAATAAGAACTGGTGTTCAAAATGTTAATACACGGATCGGAGAAATCAATAAACAAATGGTTGACAATAATGAACTAGAAACTGCTATTGCTGATGCTTCAAAACAAATGAGAAATGCTTTTACTATCGAAATAACCCAAATTAAAATATTACATGAGCAGACAAATTACTAAGGTCGACGATAACAAAAAAGAATTTGAAGACATCAAAATGAAAATGGTTGATGGTAAGTCGCTGGAGACTGCTCTGAACAAACTGGTTGACACTGATAAACTTGAGACTGCACTGAGCAAACTGGTAAACACTGATACACCTGAGACTGCTATTGATGACGCTTCAAAGCAATTGAAAGCTGCCCAGGATGAAAGAAGCAAAGCTTTTGATGGCGAGATAGCTTCATTGAAACAGTTTAATCAAAAGTCTGATAGTCGCCATACAGCAGTTCTTGGTATAATTGATGAGCTGAAAGTAAAAGTGGACTATTTAAGCCGGATTTTAATTCTTGAAGCTACAATAGATGGAATAAATATTATTCGAGATACTACTAGTCAAACTAACTATGTATCATATCCAACACGAAAACCACTTGAAAGAACCAAACGTGAGGGTTTTCTCGGAGCGTTTACTTTTGTAACCAATCAACTTATAAAAATTGAAGAATATGCTACAGAATATTCTGGTAGCTTCAGAATTGTAAACCCGGGCGATATATAGTTGAAGCAGACCTTACATATACAGTTACAAATACAGACATTGGTATAGAATATTTTAGTTTGTTTAATGCAAGTAGTACTGATCGTGATCAGCCACGTCCTCAGCCAAAAATAGAAAATGGTAAACGAATACTAAAAGGAACATTTGAAGCATTTCTTCCGAAATCACATTTTTGGACCATCTTTGCATCCGTAAAAAGTTACACTACACAAGTTTTCAATTTTGAAAAATCAAGTTTTAAACTGTATTACAAAGGTGCTTAATTTTATCTACTAATATGTATAATGGAATAAAAAATTGTATTATCATCAGAGAAAGCGTCAATAATTAATAGCTCAAATACACAGAGTAATTTTACAACTGTTTTTGACAGACCATTAATATTAGGTAAGAACAAACAGTACAGCATTGGACTTGATAAGATTAATTCCATGACTTACTCATGGTACAATATTAGCGAGGATTTTAATAACAAAGTGATAAGGTATAGCAATGGAACAGATTTGAAAACTATTAGTTTTGCAAATGGAAATTACAGTTATGCTGATATTGATAATTACATAAAAGAAACAATGATTTAACCGATGACTCGCCCCTGTCCCGATAAAAATTGAGTTTGATTTATCAAGTTTCAAATGCTTAGTTACCATTTGTGATAAGTTCATGCTTGATTTGAGAGAATCAAACTTTCACAACTTGATCGGATTTGACAAAGATGCAATTATTAGAGAAACTAAATTTGGAACTGTAACACCAAACATAACAAATTCTATCGATACATTGTATATTCAATGTGATTTGATAAGTAATTCTATTGTTGATGGATCATACGGGGATGTCATTTATGAAATAAGTACAGCTGATCTTACGAGATCATATCCTTTCAAAGATGAACCGATGAGAGTTGGATTCTGTGAGGTAAACAAAACGATCATTAACAGTATTAATATTTACATTACCGACTTCTCTGGCAAAATTATTAATCTTAATGGTGTCCACACATCATTTCGATTTGTTTTGAAGGAATTAATGTAACATAAGTTAGATGGCACGTTTAAAAAAAGTTTATGACACTGGTACGGGAACATATACTTAAGTTGATCGATTAACTGGAGCTGGTATATTTGACATTTTTTCAAAAGTCGGATCAAAAGTATTTAGTGAGTCTGTAAAAACAGCAGGCAAGAAAGCATTAGAAACTGCTGGAAAACAAATCTTAGAAAGTGGTTCTAAAAAACTTGGAGATGAAGTAGGAAAAATGGCTGCTGATAAATTAGTTTCAGTTATTAAACCTAAACCAAAAGGTGAGATAATTTTAAAAGAACTTACAAAGGCTGATAACAAAAAAGAAGCTGTAGCTGAAACTGAAGAAGATGTAGCTGATACTGAAGAAGATGTAAATGCAAAAATTAACAGATAACTATTCGGAAGAGGAACCAAAAATATTAATGCAAGAATAATTAAACGATTAATTAATAGAAAATAATCTAATTAATAGTATATACAGATGTTTCGAAGTGATAAATATAATACTAGATATGATCATGTACCTATTCAGTTAGATACTCCTATAGCACAACCAGGAAATGCTACCAGGCAAATGAAAAGTGGTTATCAGTTTACACTAAATGATAGAAGTTCTTACATTGATTGGTATAACACATATTTTGAAATCAGTTTTCGAGTAAACAAACTTGCTGATGGAGCCGCTTTCGCAGACGCTGACATAATTGCTTTAATTAACTTTGCGGCTTCACTGATAGATCAAATGCAAGTAAGGCAAAATGGAAAAATAGTTTACGATGGAAATAATCTTCACAGATTTGTTCATATCAAAAACTTGCTTGAAATTTCTGACGATTATGCAAAAACAACCGGAACAAACGAATACTTTTATTTGGATAATACGGCTGTGGCAGAATCTCGGGATGATCAAGCTGGTTATAACCCAGGATTTACTACTCGTCATGCTTTAATCATAACTAATCAAAAAGTTGACTCTATAATTCCATTAAACAAATATTACTTCTTTGAAGGTTTGGAAACAAACGTGCTTCCTCCTAGTCAGATTCAAATCAGCTTGCAACTAACAAATGATGATGCGCTAATTTTCAAATCAAGTGGTGATGATGGCCGGGTAGTTATTAATAAATTAGTTTTGTGGATGCCTAGAATGATATTTAACTCAGATGGTTAAGTTACGTAATGGCAAATCATATGACATCAACAGAATGGTCCTACCTCCGTGAAATGATACAAGAAAGCGGAAGCAGCCAAGCGACCGAGACCACATTTAGAATAACGGCTGGTGTTAAAAATCCAAAGCACGTTTTTGTTTATCTGCAAAGGTCAGACAAGACTTCTTCCCAAACACAAAATCCTCATCTTTTGGATACGTTTAAGGTAAATGCTGCTAATGCTAATTGTTATTTACAATCAGCTAAATTCGAAGTTGGAAATGGAGTTTATTATCCAGAAAACGAATACAGCCATGATAATACCATAAGAATATTCAGAGATGTTATTAATTATTCTCACAAGCAAAATGATAAAAAAAAACTGAAACTTTACTAAACATAGGTGATTTTAAAACTCTTTTCGGAACGATACATTTTGATTTGTGTTATAGAGGTGATGAAGTCAGTATTGATCCAAAACAACTAAGTTTGAGATATAGGCTAAATATACCTCCTGCTGCTCCATATATAGTTTATGCTCTGATTCTCTATAAAGAAGATGTAGTTATTAATACCGTCGCAAATGAATTGGTAATAGTTTAATCTAACTTTTAATACATATGACTTACATAAATTATTTAGTAAATTTATCAGATGGCCAGAAACGAAGTCTGGCAATAGCATTTGAAAACAAAAATGAATTAACGTTCAGGCTAAAAAATAACCAACTAACTGGAAACTTTCCTTTGCTACTTACAGCTACCCAGATTAACAATATTAACAAGGCTTAATCTGGCGGGCAGGGATTAGACATAAATATATCAAAATCGCAAAAGAGATCAAAGTCCAAGAATGGAGGCTTTTTAGGCGCATTAGCTGGTTTGTTAACTAAAACAATATTACCAACCGTTGCAAAATTTGTTTCAGAAGTATTAGTGCAACTCGGAACAGGAGCATTAAGTGGCTTAGCAAGTACTGGAATTGGCAAACTATTTGGAAATGGGATGGTAACTATTCCTAGTGACAAAAAACAAGCACTTCTTGGATCAAATAAATTAACAATTGCACAAAGAAACAAGATGATAAAGTCTAAAGGTTGATGTTCTATTAAACTGACAAAGCAGCAACAAGATAGAGGATTTCTTGGAATGCTTGCATCATTAGGAATTCCATTGATTGGATCTCTTATTAGTGGTTTAACTGGAAAAGGTTTGCAAGTGGGCAGAAAAGAAAAAAGGACTAAGAGTTGATCGTGGAAAAGGTTTGCAAGTGGACACACAAATTAGATCGTACAGAAGTATCCCGTTCATAAAAAAAAGTTAATTTTCAAAAACGAGCGTATCTCTAACTTAGACATAATAAAGTGGGTTAAGCGGTTAGGTATACAGAAATTCAGGGGAGTGTTTAGCAAGAACAAATTACCGACAAAACAAAATAAACAAGAATGTGGTATTATTAATTTTGATGATTATATTGGACCTGGTACACACTGGACTTGTTACTATGATAATTATTACTTCGATCCGTTTGGCCTGAGCCCACCAAAAGAAGTTTTAACTTACATACCTGATATAAAATACAACACCATTCAATATCAAGATAAAACAAGTGTCCTGTGCGGATATTTCTGTTTGTACTTTGTCAAAAGGTTGCAAGAAGGAAATAGTGTGAACGATATTCTTTACAAATTATTATAACCATACAAACCAATAGAAAATAAAAACATTATAAAATCATATTTTGTAAACGAAGTTTAATCTAATATTATATATGAGCTATTGTATAAAAGAAAAAAAGGTTACTGAAAATGTTGATTCTAAGTATGTTTTAGCAAAAAATGGTAGAAAAATGTTAAGAGAAACTTGTGCATCTTGCAGTATTACTAAAACAAAGTTTGTTAAAAACACAGAAGGTGGAAATATTGATATTCATAAAGCTTTGCTCCCTTTGCTACCCAAAATAGGGCTAACACTTCCTGGTTATAAATATTGCGGTCCGGGTAATCCGCTTGATAGCGGAGAACCTTCAAATGAATTAGATGCTGTTTGACAAGATCATGATATTTGTTATGATGAAAATCCTAGTAATAAATCAATGTGTGATAAAAACATGCTTGCTTGTTTGAAATCTAGCAAGTCTAAAACTATTGGAGAAACGATTGCTAAGAATTTGATAGTCAAGCCTGTAATTAGTGAAAAATATAAACTAGGACTTGGAGAGCAAAAAAACGAGAAAAGGCGTTGAAATGGACTGACAAGTTAGCAGATGAACTTCATAAGCCTATACGAAGAAAGTTCACTCAACGCCGTGTGATTGTTAATGAAATTGATAAAATATGGTCTGCTGACTTAGTTGACATGCAATCGTTTTCAAAGTATAATAAAGGGACTAAATACTTGCTTACTGTTATTGATTTATTTTGAAAATTTTGGGTTGTACCTGTTCCAAATAAAACTGGTTTAGAAATTACCAAAGCGTTCAAACAGATAATCAGTACAGGAAGACAGTGTAAATTGTTGTGGGTTGATCAAGGTGTGGAATTTTACAACAAGACGTTTAAGCAATTTCTTGATGATAATAATATCAAAATGTATCACACTTTTTATTTCAGAAAAGCTGTAGTAATTGAACGATTTAACAGAACATTAAAAGAGAGGATGTGGACATGTTTCACAGCAAACAATACAAACACATATTTAGGCGTGCTTCAGACGATGGTTGATAAATACAATAATACAAAACATCGGAGTATTAAAATGACACCAACTGAAGCAAGTGATGAGAAAAATAAAGGAACAGTGTATTTCAACTTGTATGGAAAGATGAGAAGTAATCAAATTAAGTTAAAGTTTAAAATAGGTGATAATGTTAGAATCAGCAAATATAAAAGAACGTTTGAGAAAGGTTATACCCCAAATTGGACTGAAGAAATATTTGTTGTTGATAAAATTCAAAATACAAATCCTGTGACATATAAAATAAAAGATTTAAACAACGAAAACATTGACGGAAGCTTTTATGAATTAGAAATGATAAAAGCAAAGCAAGCAATATTCAGGATTGAAAAAGTAATACGACGTGATTACAAAAAGAAACAAGCGTTGATTAAATAGAAGGGTTACAATGAAGATTTCAATAGTAGGGTTCCATTTAGGGATATTGAAAATATTAAATAATATCTTGAACTGAAATACAAAATAGCAAAGTGTAGGAAAATAAAATACTCCATGGTAAAAAATGATATGCAGAGCGATGATGACTACTGCCCGGTTCCGTCTGACTTTGCTTAATGAGTTGCAAATGTTATTGAAAAACTTCGCCGAAAGTAGATTCGGCGAAAGTAGACATAAAATAAAATTGCGCTCTCCTAAAATGGCAAAACCGAATTGATTAGTAGTATAGATAGTAGCGGTATCAGCGGGTTTTTCCCCGCGGGGTGCTTGAGAAAACTGTTGAAATATGTTGGTGTTGATTTAAGCGTGACTTACATTTAGATCTTGGTGGTGTGAATGAGAGTTACGCCTGAGTCTCCACTGGCATATTTCATCAGTTTTTCTCGTTCCCCGCGATGGGGAAAACTGCGCCGGTACCGCTACTATCTATACTACTTTCGGAGAAAACAACGCGAGATTTGCTAACCCAAACTTAGTGTAATTCTTGCGTTTTTTTTCATGGTACATTAGGCCGATATAAAAGCGCGAGGTTAGATAAGAGAGATGATTTCAATTTTAACATCGTTAACTATCCACACCTGGATGGAGATGTACCTAGTGCTACCTCATATGGGGTGTATATCGATTTGCTAGAGCGTGTAATGATGTTATAGACTTCAATGATCGTAATCAAGTTATTACAAGTAAACTTCTTCAGCAGGGTTTTCGTTATCACAAATTACGTAGATATTTCTCTAAATTATACCGCCGCAACGAGGGCCTGCTGGAAAAGTACAACACAAACCTGAAAACACTTCTGCGACTAGGCATGTCACAACCCTCATTTTATGGAGATGTGGTCTATAAACTTCGAAAGTTAAAGGGGTCTGACGGGTTCCCTGACCGCTTTACAAATTTAGTTCAGGAAGTTCGTCAGAAAAGGATATAACCCATTGGTTTTACAGCGCACTGCATGTTTAGTGATTGACCCCTCTACAGTCAGTCATTACGCTTCACTTTTCACTTGTGCGAAGACTGGACTACCTGTTGGGACTCTATGATTGTACCTACTGAAACCCCAACTAAGGGAGGTGGGTGCATGAGCTTTCGTCCCTCGGGTTTTCTGGTCGTACCCTAGATTGGTTTTCTCTTTAGCTGCAACTACTATGGTTGTTCAGTACGATTCTTGATACATCCTGAGATGTTTATTATTTTGTATGTATATCTTTAGTTGGTTTCTCTGGATGTGGTCTTTATTGTTAGAGATTTCCTTTTGATGGGATGTAGTTTTGTTTACACTGTCTTGTCTATTTGGGCGCTGATGACAGGATAATAGCGAGGTGTGCGCATATAAAATCGATTCAAGCTAACTAGTAGGACTTATTGCCTACTGACCGTTCCAAGTCGGTAACCCTGTCTTCACCACCCTTTCTGGTTGTTTTTTTGTCTCTTTCATTGTTTTATGTAGTTTTGTTTACGCTGTCTTGTCTATTTGGGCGCAGAAGACAGGATAATAGCGAGGACTGTGCGCATATAAGATCGATTCAAGCTAACCAGTAGGCCTTATTGCCTACTGACCGTTCCAAGTCGGTAACCCTGTCTTCACCACCCTTTCTGTTGTTTTTTGTCTCTTTCAATGTAGTTTCAAGTCCTTGTTTGCAGTACAGTGTGGACCTACGATGCCATTGCGTTCGGACGCTGTGGTTTCTATAGGACCCTATATATCATTTTGCACGAAGGTTGATTTGCAAATCTCGCGTTTTTTTTCATTGTAGAATACGGCGAGAATGGGAGATTTATTTCGCATTCTCGCGATCTCGTCCAAATGAATAAACGTGATAAAATCGCGAGGTTTGCACGAAGTTTGGATTGCAAACCTCGCGTTTTTTTAAATGTAGAATACGACGAGAACGCGAAATTATGTGAAATTTATTTCGCAATCTCGAAATTGAAAACGCGAGATCGCGATGGCCCTAAAAGGATTCCGTACATAACGCTGTTGTATGCGTTAACGAGTATAAAATGCGGGACGCTGTTGTACATTACTGTCCAGGTTGTAGTCGGTATGGCGTATAAACTACAACGATATCTATGAATAGCTAATCAGGTTTACCACCACCAGTGCATATAAACATCTGAGGAGTTGTCGAATGAAGCTCCTATAATAAAAGTAAGCCCCCCTTTTTTGTTGGAAATGGACATGGTAATACTGGGAAATAGCTCATTTCTATTGGATTTTGTTGTTGTATGTATAAGAAAGAGTAGTGATAGGTTTTACTGGATTATTGATGAACATTTTCCAAATTTAAAATCGATGCATACACTTTGTAAGCAGCTATCAATGAAAACAGCTGCACCTTTGTCCTGTTTAGTAAACAAACAAGAACCATCTTACATGTCTTATGATCCCACCTTTTCTGGTGACTTTTTTATATACGAAAATGACACTGCTTCATTATCCATACTTGAGTTGAAGCTGCAACAAATCATCAATATGTGACAATTTTTAACATTGGTGTCAATGGGGAAAATAATTGGTGGTTTAATATATTGACCGGCATTTTGGGTAGACAGTGCGGGACGCTGTTCCAGGTATTGACATGTAGAAAGTGGAGTACGAGGTTGTATGTGTTGACCATATTCAAGATGCGAGATACAAAATTATACTTATAGTCGGTATGGCATATCAAATAAAAGCATTGCCTATGGAAAGCTATTGACAGACATGCTGTGTAGAAAGTGTGGTACGCTTAGACAATCATTATGTTAAGTGTCGTTAGTAATATCGAGGCATGTGGTCAAAACCTGTTACTATGATTATACCTGAAAATAAAAATGTTTAATCCATAACCTCATATACAAACATGAAGAAAATCAGGAACATAGTGTAAGAAAAATTGCTTACTTGATATTCATTCATCCATGACATACCCCGTACCTGGTCTGTCGAATCATTCTTCCATGACATACCCCGTACCTGGTCTGTCGAATCATTGTTGCTCACATCAGTCCGGTTGTGTTCATTTACACTAAATGCATAAACATACCTGTGTGATTGGAAATGAAACATATGTTTATAATGAACACATATAGAAAGGTGAAAATGTTTAATTGAATTGCTGTTTAACAGATCATCAACACATTATGTTGTT
The DNA here is from genome assembly GCA_037043455.1 of Cyrtodaria siliqua. Classification (NCBI taxonomy): domain Eukaryota; kingdom Metazoa; phylum Mollusca; class Bivalvia; order Adapedonta; family Hiatellidae; genus Cyrtodaria; species Cyrtodaria siliqua. Next base: position 38,249 of record JAWPHD010015798.1, read on the forward strand.
GTTTATCGTTAATGTATTTCCATAGATATTCCTAACCTGTCATTTGCGTGGTTTGTACTATTCAACAAGATGACACATGCAGTCGAACAAAGTGCTGGTAGAGCATTAATTCTTTGAAAATTCGAGCTGAACTTGAGTGGTAGAAATTAACAAGTAGATACTTGGCCCTATTATGAATGAATTGAATCGACACATGTTTTGCAACAATACAAATTCAATACATAAATACAAATTCACGAATACTTAGCTCTAAATAATAAAACATTGCATACAATCATTAGACTGGAATGAGTGGAAAACAGAACAACTGAAAAACGATTCAGAAAAAAATAAAAACAAAGACATCACATCCAGCGTTAAATCCGTCCATTTTTTAATCAAACATCAAACTGAGTTATTGTGATTTCTCACCGAATTACCTCGGCGTATAAGTAAAACCAAACAAAAGAGAGACGAAGATGGCTTGAGTAAACTCGTTCACGTTGATGAGTGAGATATTCAATTCAAAGACCCAATCAGTCAAGATGTTTCATATTGTTACATATAGATGATCTGCCGAGGGGCATTTAGAACACGTGTCAAGTACATACGACCGACCTCATTTACATAAAATAATAATAATAATTAAAAAAATAAAATAAAATAAAACAGAATTAAAACCTCTGAGATAAGAAAAAAATAGACTGAGAGCAGTGTTTTATTGCTAGACATCTCCCCACACACACGGCATACCACACACCACCACAACCTATCCCCCATCAACCCCATATCACAATATAAATGTACTGACAGTGTGTTTTGTTTGGTTCTCAAGCAATTTGTATACCGTAACCGCTCCTTAATCCTGGATCCGCGCATGCAGTTGCACGTTTATGAGTGATAGTGGTGGGGTGGGGTGGGAGATTGACGTCGTTTGTACTTGGCCTTAAAGCAGCTCATGTTCTTCGAGGTAATATTTGCACAGATTTATACAAAGGAGATAAAATATCCGCGTTCATTTCTGTTCCAAAATGTAAAATGATGTATTACGCTGTCAAATATTATAATCAAAGTACTGAAAGTACTGAGAATGCAAGGTTAGATAAGAGAGACTGTATGAATATTTGCACGATTGCTGCACATTCAAAATTTCCATAAATTGTACATAGGTTTAGCAAACTTGGCGATCTTGAGCGACCTACACAAATCTTAGAGGGTCGATCTATTTCAAATATATTGTGATCAGTTGTCATTAAACTGTTTCAAATCTAGACTTGGATAATATTTTATGAATTGCTGATGGATAGACAGATTTGTGTTTTATGGCCAAACTGTCATTTAAGATGACCTCAGTGTCTTAAATTATGTCATTTACAGAGTGGCCTGTATTAAGTAGTCTTCCGGGAACAAGATGCACAAGAGGGTCTGTATCACTCTTCTGGCTTGAATAGTCTAAGGCCTACTGGATTTCTTTTTTAAAAAAAATATCAAGGGCTCTAACTCTAATATATCTAGTCTGATGTAACTGGTTTTGAACTTGTCCTAGCTTTTATTAATATAATTATATTGACTAAATTGAATAAAGATCGAATGAAAGATAAGTTCACGTGGCAAATATAGGACATTGTCATTAAATAAAGGCCAATAACTATCGTGTTTATTATACGATATATGTAGTTTTCAGTATGGTACACGCTTTCGTTAATATAAAGACTGTGACCAAGTTTGGTAAAGACCGGATGCACAATGAGGGGGCTATATTAAGAGTTCACGAGGCAAAACATAGGATTTTGATTAAATCAAGGGCAATAACCTTTGCATTTATTACCCTATATGGGTGTTTTTCAAACTTGTTGAGGCTTCCATTAATATAAAGACTCTGACCAATTTTGGTAAATGAAGGGACTACTCGTGTCCAGAAAGAAAAATATAGGATTTTCCATTAAATCAAAGACAATAACTCCAGTATGGATGGTGACCGTTCATTACTATAAAGACTCTGACCAAGTTTGGTAAATATCGGATGCACAATGAAGGTATGTTCACAAGGCAAACTATTGGATTTTTTATTAAATCAAGGGCAATAACTGGTGTACCGAACTTTCATGGATATGAAGACACTGACCAAGTTTGGTAAAAATCGGATATATAATGAATCTGCTAGAGTGTTAAAACACAAAGTCAAAGGCCAAATGACGGACAAACTGTTACAACGACTTTAAATATGTTACAATGGTAGGTAGTCGCAAGTATTATGGGACTTCTGTGCATATTAAATTAGAATCCAGTTACTTGTGGGCAAGTTTTTCCCCAAAATATTGCTCCATTAGTCAAGGAAGGAGAAAATAAGGGAAATAATAAACATATTAAATGCTTTGATGAAATTGTGAACAGACATATACTACCGGTGAGAATGGTAGAGGAACAATTAAGGAACTATGCAATTTCCATTTCCATTTTTTAGACAGACATTCTATAATCGGGGGTCAGTGGCGTAACCTAGAAAACGCCTTCTGCTGCAGGGACAAATAACAAGAGGCACTATCCGTTGATTCAACTTCCCTATGTCTGTCCCACACATTGAAAAGAAACTTTACTGTAGTACTTACTAAAAATTAAAAATACAAATTTATAGGTGGAAAAAATAACTAATATTGACTATAAGTAAATACACGGGTAAAAGTGGCCATAATTTTGATAAAAAACACAACAACAACAAGAACAAAAAACAGAACCTAGCTGGACGAAGTAGGTTAAAATGCCGCAGTTTCATGATTTAGTCGATTTCGAAATACATGTTTACAAAACAAAACAAAACATTAAATCTTTTTGTAAGTACAGTGCCCGAATTCACCAAACATTACTGAGAAAATTAATAGGCTTAAGACTCCATAATATGTTTTTGAAAATGGACATAAAAACATTTTTTAAAATATATATGCAAATAAAAATAAACATCCTAATGAATTGCAAATCGGTTTAAACATTTGTCATTATGAATTCAGACTCAGATAATCTGGAGCTTGACACTTGTTATGAATGAATAGATTTTGATCAGAACCCGGTCAAACACGGTCTTTCCAAATTAGATGACGCCATGACGTCATAACGGTCAGTGATGTGGCCATGTTGGATGACGTCATGTTGTTAAAACTGTCAGCGTTGACTGAAACAGACACTGATTGATTTTAGCCCTATTGTCAACCCTGTTGTGTTTGTGATGTCGTTTCATTTATTATGACTTTTGCCTTCTTGTTTGTCTGTTTGCGTGTTTGTTTCTGTGTTTTGTTGCTGACTGTCCTCCTTGAATGCTTCTTTCCCTGTCCGATCATTTTATATTTCTTTAGCAAATGCGATAAGTGAAAAAAAACGGGTTTTAATAACATTGTGATGTCATTGACATCAATACGTCATGACGTAGAGACACTAGTTAATGTTCTTGCACAACTAGACCCTGTGAAAGTTTTGATCAAATCCAATCTTATATACAGAATATATAACGATAACAAGATGTCTATATATACACTATATTCCAATAGAATAACAATCCAGTGGTGTCTAATATCTAAACATGTTTCTTTATTTCATCTTATCATTAATAATAATTCACTGACATCGTAAATCACTAAAATCCTTTTGAAAAAGTTGTTGCTATATACAATTATAGGCCTACATAATAAATATATTGAAACAACTCTGAATGTATTGAAACAACTCTTACCCCGGAAATCTCGTTTAATTTGAGCTCTTTGCGCGAATATAAAGCGAAGGTGCGTCTGACGTCACATCGTGTTTCCCCTTGATAAGAAAACACCTTGCAAAAACTCGCTTGCAAAAAAACTCGCCCACAAATCATACATAATGAGATTTTCGTAGAGTTTCTCGACCTGCTTATTTGCATTATAGTTGTTTTCAGCATCCAATACGTTCGTCTAGCATAGATCAGCATTGAAGCCTCGATTTATGAGAAAAATGTAGTTTATCCGCCAGATGGCGACGAAGAGGCGCCAAACGCAATGACTATGAATGTAAGTTGATAAATCAACCTTGCATTCAAACATGCTAAACTTGCATGCACAGAACAAGGTGAAGCCGGGTGTAATGGTATGCAGTAGTCCAGGGATTGCGCGTTCCATCCCATCCCAGCAAGAACCAAATTTCGGATAATTAACGAAATATAAAACATTATTTCTTATCTTTCCAGCACTTGGATGAGACATTACATGGTCCTGCCTTAATTCCATTAAGCGATGGGAAAGCGTATTTTAGCAGGATTTTATTAAATGGTTTTAATTTTACAGTATGCAAACTTTTTAAGTCGAAATTGAGGTTTTATTTCATACCCAAGGCAACCCCGTTTTCACTTCTTGGAGAAGGGGTTGGGTGGGGTAAGAAATTTAATACTCAGTCCACGTAATGCATAAAAGCGATGTGCCGACATACAACATTTTCACACTTAATGGAAAACCTTAGGGATTCGCCCTCACGCTTATAAGAATCAAAGACAACGCCAGGTTGTAAAAAACATCAATTAAAGTAGTAGGAAGTTTGCTTTATTAATATAACACTGTAATATATTATTTTTAACACTAGAAGCAAATGTTATATCCGTGGCCGAATGGTTAACGACGTTGCGTTGTAAACCTTTGCGTCCCATGGATGCGGGTTTGAATCCCACTGGGATCTAGACTTGTAAGTGAGGAAGTGCCGATTATTACGGATGGAGGGAGGTGTACAGTACTGGTTCTACCCCGGAAATGTGGGTGGTCTGCCTCCACCACAAAAAATCGACCGTCATATATAACCTTGCATGTGTTGAAAATGACTTAAAACACCAAACAAACAAACAAACAATCAAACACACAAACAAACAAACCAAACAAACAAACAATATGCTTACAACTGGATACAGCTAGTTGTGGTGTTCCCATTGCACGACGCAGTAGTGTTTTATGGATACTGGAAGCAGAATGTTAATTCAAGTTTAAAATGCTGATACAACGCATGATCACTTTTTATTTCGTCGCATTACTATAACAATCTTACCAGGGATGCACCTTAGAACTTGGTTTAAACCCCCACGACCGTTTTGCCTATAACCGTTCAAAGACGGTAACTCTATTGTCTACAATTTTATGTTTGTGATGTCATAACTTGCCTTTAATCATTAATTATCATCTTTAATTATTGTATGTTTCTGTGCGTGTTAATTATTATCTCTCATGGTAGTAACAAATATAAAACCAACAATCGTTACTTATATATATATATCTTTGTTGATGATGTACGAGATCAATGTACGTGACCTCGTTGCACCTGGTATTAATATGAAGATTGACCAATGAAATTGATTTTTACATTACCACCTATCAATATCTAAGTTACAGTAAACCTATTCAAAGGATAGTACCAACATTATCAAAGGATAGTCATCTCGCGATCTGAATTAAATATTTTAGTAGGATTAAAATAACTCTTTGGTTGACTGTGGTCATTGATTGCTGCACTTCCTGTTCGACATATCTACTTTTACTAACAAACATGCGTGTGATGTAATGTCAGTTCCATCAGCAATACAGGCGGCCATTGCGACGACCGGCCACACAGGCGGCCATTGCGACGACCAGCCACACAGGCGGCCAAGGCGAAGACCGGTCACACAGGCGGCCATTGCGACGACCGGCCACACAGGCGGCCATTGCGACGACCGACAACACAGGCGGCCAGTGCGACGACGGCCACACAGGCGGCCATTACGATGGCCGGTCACACAGGCGGCCATTGCGACGACCGGTCACACAGGTGGTCACCCGGCCACAATGTGTGTAGCAGTTTAGATAAAGCAACTTACCGAAATAACTGAAGCCATCCAGACTTCAGAGACCTGGTTAAATATTGGAAATAAAGGTTACATATTTTTTATCAAAGCAACCTTTTCGTGCAAGAAGCTATTTTATGTGGCAGGTATCTCAGAATGAGTATGTATAGGATGTGCGACTGCAGTGTTTCAATATTAGCGTTGACCTCTGCTGTCCCTCGTCGAAATATGTTCGGATATGTACACAATATGATTGTTGGACCTGTTCCAACCCTCCTAATAACTGTTTCACTTTAAATTTATATTTCCCAACTACCTGTAACTTTTATATTAAGACACAGATTAGTTCTATTGAAACGGATATACTATACAGAAAGTTTTTTTTTTAAAGACCTTTTGTAGTGCTACTAGATATATACTGTATGTACAATGCTGTTAATCGAATGGTACATGGCTACGTAAGATATTTCCTTTCGGAAAAAAAAGACTTAAACTACACGTTACACAGCAAATAGTATTCCTGCACAGTTTCATTATTAACAGAGTACGCGTTTGGCGCAAACATAGGATGCAAACTTTTGCAAACTCTTTACATTAAATGCAGTACTGAACTGGCTCAATTGTTCAAAGAGGAAATTCAACATTTATGAATTTCTTGTTACAACGTGTACTGTGGTTAAAACGTCTACAGCATAACTTTGGGTCCTTTCTGTAACTAACTGCAACTTTTTATTTTGCAAAACATCTTGGGATTTCCTTGGAATATATATGGAATTAAGTGTGCAGTATATACAATATATAGCGAATATTCCCGTGTCGCGTTTCTTATTCCTTTCAGTATACAAACTGTAAAGCAACCAATCTAAAACGAGGTCTGTCGTAGGTATATTGGATGCGTTCTGATCAGCAATCCGTCAGAAAGAACATGTATTTGTTGCGTCTCGGGTATATTGGACGCTCAGAAGGAACATGTATCTGATGTGGTCGGGTATACTGGATGCTCAGAAGGAACATGTATCAGGTGTGGTTGGGTATACTGGATGCTCAGAAGGAACATGTATCAGGTGTGGTTGGGTATACTGGATGCTCAGAAGGAACTTGTATCAGGTGTGGTCGGGTATACTGGATGCTCAGAAAGAACATGTATAAGATGTGGTCGGGTATACTGGATGCTCAGAAGGAACATGTATCAGGTGTGGTCGGATATAATGGATTCTCAGAAGGAACATATATCAGGTGTGCCTCGGGTATACTGAATGCTCAGAACGAACATGTATCATGTGTGGTCGGACATACTGGATGCTCAGAAACATGAACGTGAAGTTGGCAGTAGCAGTAGCAGCAGTAGCAGTAGCTACTGCTACTGCTACTGCTACTGCTGTTACTGCCAGCAGTAGCAGCAGTAGCAGCAGTAGCTGTTGTTACTGCCAGCAGTAGCAGCAGTAGCAGTAGTTACTGCCAGCAGTAGCAGCAGTAGCAGTAGTTACTGCTAGCAGTAGAGCACCATCACTGTAGGTAAATTCATCGCAAGTGTTTTCTTTGCGCATTATGTTGTTTCTACTTTCCCACCATCATATTTAGCAGACAACCCCTTTCGCATATTTCGCAACCATCATATGTTTCCTACTGCTATTGTTACTGCTACTGCTAACTACTGCCAGCAGTAGCAGAAGTAGCAGTAGCTACTGCCAGCAGTAGCAGAAGTAGAGTAAATAGTCATCTTAATTACGACGATATATGATCATCTATATATGATATTTCTTTGCGCAAGTATGTTGTTTCTACTTTCCCACCATTATGTTTAGCAGACAACCCCTTTCGCATCTTTCGCAACCATCATATGTTTGCTTCTGCTATTGCTATTGCTACTGCTACTGCTAACTACTGCCAGCAGTAGCAGCAGTAGCAGTAGCTACTGCCAGCAGTAGCAGCAGTAGAGTCAATATCATCTTAATTACGACGATATATGATCATACGTTTTCTTTGTGCAAGTATGTTGTTTCTACTTTCCCACAATCATGTTAACAGACAACCCCTTTCGCAACCGTCATATGTTTGCTACTGCTACTGCTGTTTGATTGAAAGTTCTAAAGTAGTAAAACAAGTCTGGTAATCGGATAACGAGTGTTGCCGGCGGGCAGATCAACATCATAGACACGCTGGCGCAACGTTTTTTAAAAGCCTTTTGGTAGTGCTACAAAAATCACACCATTTCAGACCGTTTATTACAATTTTGGTTCTACTGCTGTATGATTGAAAGTTCGAAAGTAGTCAAAAACACGTCTGGTCGTCGGGTTTCGGGTGTTGCCGGCGGGCAGATCAACCAAATAGACACGCTAGCGCAGTATTTCTTTTAAAGCCTTTTGGTAGTGCTACTAAAATCACACCATATGAGATTGTTTATCGCAGTTTTTGTTCTACTGCTGTAGTAATGAAGTCCGTACAGCGGTACATTTTAACGTGCGTTTTCTGTCGGATAACGAGTGTTGCCGGCGGGCAGATCAACAGCATAGACATGCTGGCGCAGTGTTTTTTTAAAGACCTTTCGTAGTGCTACTAGAATCAACCTATTTGAAATTCTTTATCAACGTTTTAGTTCTACTGCTGTGTTACTGAAGTTTGCACTGCACTGAAATAGACTCGAAATGGCGTTTTTGTCGGGTTTCGGGTGTTGCCGGCGGGCAGATCAATATCATAGACACGCTGGCGCAGCGTTTTTTAAAAGCATTTTGGTAGTGCTACTAAAATCACACCATTTCAGACCGTTTATCACAGTTTTGGTTCTACTGCTGTATGATTGAAAGTTCGAAAGTAGTCAAAAACACGTCTTGTCGTCGGATAACGAGTGTTGCCGACGGGCAGATCAACATCATAGACACGCTGGCGCAGTTTTTTATAAAAGCCTTTTGGTAGTGCTACTAAAATCACACCATTTGAGACAGTTTATCGCTGTTTATGTTCTACTGCTGTAGTACTGAAGTCGAATAACGGTACATCTGAACGTGCGTTTTCTGTCGGATAACGAGTGTTGCCGGCGGGCAGATCAACATCATAGACATGCTGGCGCAGTGTTTTTTAAAGACCTTTGGTAATGCTACTAGAATCAACCTATTTGAAATTCTTTATCAACGTTTTAGTTCTACTGCTGTGCTACTGAAATTTGGACTGAAATAGATTCGAAATGGCGTTTTTGTCGGGTTTCGGGTGTTGCCGGCGGGCAGATCAATATCATAGATACGCTGGCGCAGTGCTTTTTTAAAGCCTTTTGGTAGTGCTACTAAAATCACACCGTTTCCGACCGTTTATCACAGTTTTGGTTCTACTGCTGTATGATTGAAAGTTCGAAAGTAGTCAAAAACACGTATGGTCGTCGGATAACGAGTGTTGCCGGCGGGCAGGTCAACATCATAGACACGCTGGCGCAGTTTTTTGTATAAGCCTTTTGGTAGTGCTACTAAAATCACACCATTTGAGATTGTTTATCGCAGTTTTTGTTCTACTGCTGCAGTACTGAAGTCAAATAACGGTACATTTGAACGTGCGTTTTTTGTCGGATAACGAGTGTTGCCGGCGGGCAGATCAATATCATAGACACGCTGGCGCAGCGTTTTTTAAAAGCATTATAGTAGTGCTACTAAAATAACACCATTTCAGACCGTTTATCACCGCTTTGGTTCTACTGCTGTATGATTGAAAGTTCGAAAGTAGTCAAAAACACGTCTTGTCGTCGGATAACGAGTGTTGCCGACGGGCAGATCAACATCATAGACACGCTGGCGCAGTTTTTTATAAAAGCCTTTTGGTAGTGCTACTAAAATCACACCATTTGAGACAGTTTATCGCAGTTTATGTTCTACTGCTGTGTTACTGAAATTTGGACTGAAATAGATTCGAAATGGCGTTTTTGTCGGGTTTCGGGTGTTGCCGGCAGGCAGATCAATATCATAGACACGCTGGCGCAGTGCTTTTTTAAAGCCTTTTGGTAGTGCTACTAAAATCACACCGTTTCAGACCGTTTATCACAGTTTTGGTTCTACTGCTGTATGATTGAAAGTTCGAAAATAGTCAAAAACACGTATGGTCGTCGGATAACGAGTGTTGCCGGCGGGCAGATCAACATCATAGACACGCTGGCGCAGTTTTTTTATATAAGCCTTTTGGTAGTGCTACTAAAATCACACCATTTGAGATTGTTTATCGCAGTTTTTGTTCTACTGCTGCAGTACTGAAGTCGAATAACGGTACATTTGAATGTGCATTTTTTGTCGGATAACGAGTGTTGCAGGCGGGCAGATCAATATCATAGACGCGCTGGCGCAGTTATTTTTTAAACCTTTTGGCAGTTCTACTAAAATCACACCATTTCAGACCGTTTATCACAGTTTTGGTTCTACTGCTGTATGATTGAAAGTTCGAAAGTAGTCAAAAACACGTCTGGACGTCGGAAAACGAGTGTTGCCGACGGGCAGATCAACATCATAGACAAGCTGGCGCAGTTTTTTATAAAAGCCTATTGGAAGTGCTACTAAAATCACACCATTTGAAATAGTTTATCGCAGTTTTTGTTCTACTGCTGTAGTACTGAACTCGAATAACAGTACAATTGAACGTGCGTTTTCTGTCGGATAACGAGTGTTGCCGGCGGGCAGATCAACATCATAGACATGCTTGCGCAGTGTTTTTTTAAAGACCTTTGGTAGTGCTACTAGAATCAACCTATTTGAAATTCTTTATCAACGTTTTAGTTCTACTGCTGTGTTACTGAGGTTTGCACTGAAATAGACTCGAAATGGCGTTGTGTCGGGTTTCGGATGTTGCCGGCGGGCAGATCAATATCATAGACACGCTGGCGCAGTGTTTTTTAAAGCCTTTTGGTAGGGCTACTAAAATCACACCATTTCAGACCGGTTATCACAGTTTTGGTTCTACTGCTGTATGATTGAAAGTTCAAAGTAGTCAAAAACACGTCTGGTCGTCGGATAACGAGTGTTACCGACAGGCAGATCAACATCATAGACATGCTGGCGCAGTTTTTTATAAAAGCCTTTTGGTAGTGCTACTAAAATCACACCATTTGAGATAGTTTATCGCAGTTTTTGTTCTACTAATGCAGTACTGAAGTCGAATAACGGTACATTTGAAAGTGCGTTTTCAGTCGGATAACGATTGTGCCGGCGGGCAGATCAACATCATAGACATGCTGGCGCAGTGTTTTTTTTAAAGACCTTTGGTAGTGCTACTAGAATCAACCTATTTGAAATTCTTTATCAACGTTTTAGTTCTACTGCTGTGTTACTGAAGTTTGCACTGAAATAGACTCGAAATGGCGTTTTTGTCGGGTTTCGGGTGTTGCCGGCGGGCAGATCAATATCATAGACACGCTGGCGCAGCGTTTTTTAAAAGCATTTTGGTAGTGCTACTAAAATCACACCATTTCAGACCGTTTATCACAGTTTTAGTTCTACTGCTGTATGATTGGAAGTTCGAAAGTAGTCAAAAACACGTCTTGTCGTCCAATAACGAGTGTTTCCGACGGGCAGATCAACATCATAGACACGCTGGCGCAGTTTTTTATAAAAGCCTTTTGGTAGTGCTACTAAAATCACACCATTTGAGACAGTTTATCGCTGTTTATGTTCTACTGCTGTAGTACTGAAGTCGAATAACGGTACATTTGAACGTGCGTTTTCTGTCGGATAACGAGTGTTGCCGGCGGGCAGATCAACATCATAGACATGCTGGCGCAGTGTTTTTTTAAAGACCTTTGGTAATGCTACTAGAATCAACCTATTTGAAATTCTTTATCAACGTTTTAGTTCTACTGCTGTGTTACTGAAATTTGGACTGAAATAGATTCGAAATGGCGTTTTTGTCGGGTTTCGGGTGTTGCCGGCGGGCAGATCAATATCATAGACACGCTGGCGCAGTGCTTTTTTAAAGCCTTTTGGTAGTGCTACTAAAATCACACCGTTTCAGACCGTTTATCACAGTTTTTGTTCTACTGCTGTATGATTGAAAGTTCAAAGTAGTCAAAAACACGTCTGGTCGTCGGATAACGAGTGTTGCCGACAGGCAGATCAACATCATAGACACGCTGGCGCAGTTTTTTTTATATAAGCCTTTTGGTAGTGCTACTAAAACCACACCATTTGAGATTGTTTATCGCAGTTTTTGTTCTACTGCTGCAGTACTGAAGTCGAATAACGGTACATTTGAACGTGCATTTTTTGTCGGATAACGAGTGTTGCCGGCGGGCAGATCAATATCATAGACGCGCTGGCGCAGTTTTTTTTTAAAACCTTTTGGCAGTTCTACTAAAATCACACCATTTCAGACCGTTTATCACAGTTTTGGTTCTACTGCTGTATGATTGAAAGTTCGAAAGTAGTCAAAAACACGTCTGGACGTCGGAAAACGAGTGTTGCCGACGGGCAGATCAACATCATAGACAAGCTGGCGCAGTTTTTTATAAAAGACCTTTGGTAGTGCTACTAGAATCAACCTATCTGAAATCCTTTATCAACGTTTTAGTTCTACTGCTGTGTTACTGAAGTTTGCACTGAAATAGACAGGAAATGGCGTTTTTGTCGGGTTTCGGGTGTTGCCGGCGGGCAGATCAATATCATAGACACGCTGGCGCAGTGTTTTTTTAAATCCTTTTGGTAGTGTTAATAAAATCACACCATTTCAGACCGTTAACCACAGTTTTGGTTCTACTGCTGTATAACTGAAAGTTCGAAATATATCGGGCAGATCAACATCATAGACATGCTGGCGCAGTGTTTTTTTAAAGACCTTTTGTATTGCTATTAGAATCTACCTATTTGAAATTCTTTATCAACGTTTTAGTTCTACTGCTGTGTTACTGTAGTTTGCACTGAAATAGACTCGAAATGGCGTTTTTGTCGGGTTTCGGGTGTTGCCGGCTGGCAGATCAATATCATAGACACGCTTGCGCAGTGTTTTCTTAAAGCATTTTGGTAGTGCTACTAAAATCATACCATTTCAGACCATTTATCACAGTTTTGGTTCTACTGCTGTATGATTGAAAGTTCGAAAGTAGTCAAAAACACGTCTGGTCGTCGGATAACGAGTTTTGCCGACGGGCAGATCAACATCATAGACACGCTGGCGCAGTTTTTTATAAGAGCCTTTTGGTAGTGCTACTAAAGTCACACCATTTGAGACCGTTTATCACAATTTTGGTTCTACTGCTGTATGACTGAATGTTCGAAAGTAGTAAAAACACGTCTGGTCGTCAGATAATGAGTGTTGCCGGCGGGAAGATCAACATCATAGACACGCTGGCGCAGCGTTTTTTTTAAAGCCTTTTGGTAGTGCTACTAAAATCACACCATTTGAGACCATTTATCACAGTTTTGCTTCTACTGTTGTATGATTAAAAGTTCGAAAGTAGTCAAAAACACGTCTGGTGGTCGTCGGGTTTCGGGTGTTGCCGGCGGGACGATCTACATCACAGATATGCAGTCTCTCTGGATTTCAAGCTTCTAATACCACCCCACTTGAAATTGTTTATAGCAGTTTTTGTTCTACTTTCTACTGCTGTCATAGAACGGAGGAGGTATTTCATTATCAGGTAATGGTAACCTTTACCTTGCACTTATTTACCCCAACATGTATAGGTTCATCCCTTCTCCATGGCCTGTCTATCGGTGACGTTTAATGCATATGGCTAGCAGTCTTGTGTTATAGAGCGGACAATGTGTTTAATTATCAGGTCATTGTAACCTTTACCTTAAACCAATTGACCCCATACTGCATAAAAGTCAACAGTATACGCATGCATATGGTCCCAAAATGTATATGTGCATCCACTTATCAAGGAAAAACTAAATAAAGTTTTATGTGTGTGGGGTGCCGTTGCCGTGTCCAAGTGGTTAAAGACTGTTGCAACCCCAAAGGTAACAACTGCACTAAAGGTAACAAACTTCACTAAAGGTAACACCTTTGAGACTAAAGGTAACAACCTACACTAAAGGTAACAAAAAAGTTTGCACTAAAGGTAACAACTGCTGCACTAAAGGTAACACGATTTTGACTTGCACTAAGGGTAACAACCCTATGCCCTAAAGGTAACAACACATTCTTGGTACTTGTTTTCAGATTGGAAACTCGACTGTATATTTGTGCGAGGAAAATAAACCGCAAAGTAAAATGTATTGAGTAATTATTATATTCATTTGAAATAAACGTCCGATTTCGAGTAATCTTCACTTTTCAAAGAATCGAAGCTAATGCGCGCGCATCGAATGTGTCTCATTAGAAAGAGTTTATTCCAGTGTCTGAAAATACCCTGACGGTAGTTGTCTCTCTTGCCTTTGTTATCATTATTATTTTCTCAAGGCACGTTATTCTTGGTACTATAGCGACGGGCAAATACAGTTTATATAATAATTGATCTTAATTTTTTAGCGTTTATGCAGTTTTAAACGCGGATAGTAAATGGTAAGTTCCACGAGGCACGTTGTTTAGGCGTTAATGCGGTTTTAAACGGTAGTAGCGAATGACAAACTTACAATAATTCGCCAAATTTGCCATTTAAGACCAGTGCTTCAAACCGCATAAACGCTGCAAAAATGAAAATCAATTCTTAATTGATCAAGACACTCCCCAGTCCCATATTCTAATTTAATTTGTATTCCATACCACAGTGTCCATACGTAAACGCAGAAATGAGACTACTCCGGATGGTTTATAAAAATCACCAGTTTCGGTGAAGATGCATTGCTTACACAGATTTGCTTTAAAAGGACTTAACAAGGCTTACTTGGTTCTAATATCATGAAGTACCAAGCCAGGAGAATTAAATAATCATAGTTTTATGTTATGTATCGGTACTGCAATAAGATTGTGGATCTGCATGTAGGAAGCTTGCACGCGAAAACGGTATGTGAAACTGTCACAAATGTAAGGCAATGTTACTTTAAATGTAAATCTTACACAAATGTTAAAACAACACACATCAATCTCTACCCAGAGTACACTCGTTCCTCATTTGACTCTGTCAACGTCAAAGGAAGTAGGGCAAACGGTTAGGTCACGTGATTATTCAAAAAAGTTATGACGATGTGTATAATAAATCATTTTGCGTGATCTGCAAAGATAAAATATAAACCTATATTAGGTTCTATTCTTAATTATGGCAGTCAAGTGTGGGGTTTTACTAAATCCAAGGAAATTGAAAGAATTCACTTAAAGTATTGTAAACAAGTTCTTGGTGTAAAATTA